>ML780314.1:1368496-1385681 GCA_009831015.1 Picea engelmannii | reverse complement strand
CTATTTTTGTTTTTAAATTTTTTTTTTTTTTTTAATTGTTATGTTGAACATTTAAATTGATATAATTTTTTCAAGTCAACACAAAACTAATATGAAAGTCAATGCTAACTCATTGCTATATACTACCTTCGGCAGTACAATAAATGGTACTACTAAGTGAATACTCAATTAAATCGACGTAGTACTAGGAAGAAAAGACTACATTATTAGCACAGCAGAAACATCATTCTGAATATTTAAGTAGTAGGTATAAATATTTGAGCACTTGACGTTGTAAACAAATATAATATCTAATCAGCCCTTTATTTCGCTTTTTCTTTTGTCAACGAGGAGGAAGACCGTCTCTCGGACACAACCAGCAGCAACACAGAAAGTAAAAGCTGCATCAGATTCCCATTTCTGTCAGTAATATGTACAACTCAATAAACCAAAATGAAACAACCAAAAAACAAAGCCAACATGATTAAAATTTCAAAGGTCTAGTTAAACATTGGAGAATGCCCAATTAATATTACAGATTTACCATGCATCGCAACAACCGCAAAGTGTCCAACCGCCGCCACCACCAGGACCAGGAGAGGGAGGATCAGGACCTGGATGTGGATGTGGAGGACCTTCAGGACCCCCTTGAGAATCCATCTTCAAATTTTATCACAATAACAATAATAATACCATTCTCGGCACTATTCAGATCTATGTTCTATCAGTTATATATATGCAGAGTCTTAGATAGAATGACTTATATAGATATCTGGGAGTGCCCATGATGGACAGTTTTACACACTGCCACAAACTAACATACAGGTAAAAGTCTCTAACACGACAGCTAATTGCGGCCTTGCACGGTAAGAAATATGGGGATAGTGTGTATTCTTTCTATAAAGAAAGAAACTTGGTACCTGTCCAGAAGACCCACCATTCACACGCATTCCCTTCTCTACTCACTGTTGTACTTCATGTTTGATCTTGTGTTTTAGTTATGTAGATCATGGTTTGATGACCTATAGAAGTCGATTTTGAAGCCTAGTTGACGTGCATTTATACAACACAGTGTAATTTAATATCAGATGCCTAATTTATCTATTCGTCTCTTCCTTAAGTCTACTGGTAGGTATGTCCTTTTCTGTACAGCAACCGAAGTCGATTTCCTGAAATAGGTCATCCTTGTGGACTTTTCTTAGAATACGTGGGGGCGACTAAGTTGTCTAAGTTGGTTACAAATATTAAATATTCAAAGCTAACTATAGAAAGTTATGCAGCTATTTTACAATTAGTGCAAATTTTATATTTTAAAAAGAGATCGTTAAACTCTTTAAAATAAATATTTTTAATATTTCTGGTGAAAATATATAAGTAGGAACCATTAAAACAAAGTAATCTAAACATTCTATTTTTTTAATATTTTTTTGTGTATATTTTACTAGTTGAAATTGCACAATTCTCATCTAATTACTTGGGTTACTTGTTGTTTATGCATCCCAAATTTTATATGGTTAAATAGGAGTTAGATCTTGACATTGTATCTAGACAATCCTTGGTAGTTAGATGTAAATAATTCTTGTGTTGATTCTTATTAACTGTAGCAATTCTTTAATTGAATATTTTCCTTGTAGCAATTGTTTTATGTGAATATTTTCTCTGCCTCTTTTCTTCAAATTGGTATTAAGTGTTCTTATGTTTATTCTTATATATTGTAGCAATTGTTTTATGTGAGTATTTTTTCTATCTTATTTCTTTAAATTGGTATTAGAGCAAGCTCCAATCAAGTGAAAGGTTCCCACATGAGTAGTTGTGTATAACAAGGTACCAATGGAAAATACAAAAAAAATCTTAAGGTTAGGGTTTAAGTGGTGATAAGTTTTATTATTTATTTATTTCCTTTTTTTAATTGCTCATCCAAGTTTTGAGATAATTGTGAGTAGGTAAGCTTGTCGGTGGAAAGAAGAAGTGTGGAAAAATTCAAGCAAGGAAACCCCATTTGTGAGAAAGTTAAATCGTAAAATAGCATTGTCTCAATGGAAGATGGATTCTAATCCTTGTTTGTTGTTCCACTTAGCAGGTGTTCGACTGTTAAGGGAGCTGAAGATGTCCTCAACATGTCATTCATTGCAAACAATGATAAGGAGAAGTGGATCAATTCCATATGTTGCTCCATCATACAACATTCCAAGTTAGTTAACGAGAAGAAGATTGTTCAATTTGATGTAAAATTGTTGCAATTACGTTCTTTCTTTTGGGGTTTGTGATAGAACGCCAAAAATCGATTGACTATTGCATTATTAGGGATAAAATTATAATAAATTTAAGAGATCTCTAGATGGAGTTTTATGGATTCTAGCATCAAAGACTTTTAGATTTACAAATCCTTTGGTCTCGACAAGCGTGGTTTAAATTTTGTAAGGTCAATTTGGTGATTGAGGTTGATAGAGTTGCATAAAAGAAAAAGGGATCGTGTTTAGCAACAGTCTAGGACAGCGTCAAGGACCAATTTGATAGGTAAAAATTGTAAAGTTTGGTCAATTAAGGTGAAAAACTTTCTTTGTTCTCAGGATTGTTGGGTTGTAGTTGTAAATGGGTTCACATACCCAGATCAAAAATCCATAAAGGCTATGAAAAATTCTCAAGGAGATCAATGGGTTGAAAACAGAAAGAAAAGGAACTATGGCTTATTCAACAAGGATGAATCTAAGACCCAATTTTTCCAAAAGTTGTTGCAACAGATTATGCCAAGCAAGCATGGGGCACTTTAGAGATTGCTTATAGAGGCACAAAAAAAGTAAAAACAACAAAGTCGATGACGCTTAGGAGGAATTTTGAGAATATGAAGATGAAGGATTCTGAGTTTATTGACGAGTTTATGATTTACATGATTAATGTAGTAAACTAGTTAAGAACATACGGTGAAGATATAACAGACTAGAAAGTTGTTGAGAAGGTTTTGAGGAGTCTTTAAATCAAATTTGATGTTGTAGTTGTTGTCATGGAAGAATAAAATAATCTAGCATAACTTTCCATAAATGAGTTGATGGGATCCCATCTATCTCATGAGACAATGATGAAAATGGATGGTGATTCCTTGGAGAATTCATTGAAATCACAAGCATATATTAGCATAGGTAAAGGAAGGAACAATAGAGGGAGGGACATATATAACATAGTCAAGTCACAAAGAGATGGAAATTCAAGCTCAAATCAAGGAGATAGGCCATAGAAGAAATCTTAGATCTTAAGGGGGAGTGGCAAAGGCCATCAAAAAACAAGATGGTATGAAAAATACAAATCTCGATGTTATTGTTGTAAAAAGCATGGGAATTATGATAATGAATGTAGGAAAAGGCATGTAGAACTAAATAAATAAATAAACTAATTTTACAAATATCTCTAAAAGTACTTCCGAGTCTATGTTTATTACTTATTATGTTTCCCAAGAGAGTAACAAAGGCCTTTAGTTTCTATATAGTGGTTGTAGTAACAGTGTGACCGGACATAGGAATATGTTTGAAATACTAGATAACTATGGTAATACTAAAGTCAAATTGGGTGCTAACAAGGTTGTTAATGTCGTTGGTAAGGGTGCAGTCAATGTGCTTACTAAATAAGGTGAAAAGAAAAAAAATCCAGATGTCTATTTATTCCCAATATTAAAACATAACCTTATGAGTGTTGGTCAACTTACTCAAAATGGTTATAAAGTTATTTTCAACTGCAATGCTTGTACAATCCTAGACAAATTTCTGATCAGGACTCTAATTTCTAGTATTGAAATGACCAAGAAGGGGATGTATCCTTTGACTATGAAAAATTTCAATCAATCAACCTCATTTTTCCATAAAGTAACCAGTCTAGATGAGCCTTGGCTTTGGCATTTGAGAATTGGTCACTTTCATTTTGGAGGACTAAATTTGTGGAAACAATGGATTAAAGGCATACCAATCATACATGAATCAACCAGCTCTTGTGGAAGTTATATATTGGAAAAAAAACATGTGAATATATTTACATCCAATGCATCTTATAGAGAAAAGACACCATTGGAGTTGGTGCATACTAATGTGTGTGCCCCTATTCAAATCCAATCTATTGGAGGGAAATTTTATTTCTTGACATTCATTGATGATTTAGGTTGGAAGACTTGGGTATACTTCTTGAAACTTAAATATAAAATTTTGACAAGTTCAAGGAATGTAAAGCCTTGGTTGAAAAGTAGAGTGGTCAATATATAAAATTCTTGAGATCTGATCGAGGAGGAGAATATGACTCCAAATAATTTATAGCATGTCGTAAACACTTTGGAATCAAGATACAATTCACAACCAAGTACACACCACAATAGAATGGTGTAGCAGAAAGGAAGAATAGAACAATATTGAACATGGCTTGAATTTTGTTGAAAGAAAAACATTTATCCAATGATTTTTGGGGTGAAGCAATCACATGTTTTGTATACATTTTGAACAAGTATCCCACAAAGAGTGTCAAAAGAAAAGTGCCACAAGAGGCCTAGAGTGGTATGAAGTGAATGTTGATTTTTCAATAAGCAAGGTTAAACATGAAGTTCATTCCATTTTTAGCATTTAACTTAACCATAACCAATAATGTTGTAGCAACCAAAATCACAAGAAAAAACACCATGCACAAGAACACAAGAAGTATCCTAGGAAACCCTTCTCAAAAGGGGAAGAAAACCCATCCAAATTCTTTTCCATATTCTTCAAGAGAAAGACCTTCACCACCAAGAAAAACTAGCACACATGAGGGTGCTTGCAACCCCTAGAAGACTAGTGCCCAAGAGAGGTGCACACTTTTCCCAAGAAGGTGTACTTGCTAAAATTTCCAAACTCACACAAAAGATATGATTCCTCAATGTGGAATTTACCTTTACTTATATCAGACTTAACCTATCAACAGAAGTGTCTATTGGCACAATAGGGCTGACCTCTCTATCTCATAATATAATTAATATTAACTATATTAATTATATTTTACATTAATTATCAATCACATTAAGATGGGGTCAACTTGTACCCTTTACATTACAATTAGGGTTACAGGAAGGTTTGACTCTTGGAAAATATAGCAAGGGATCTTATACACCCACTAGTGCTCATCCACTAGGGGCACATCCATAGGGATGTCCATATCTCTAGCTCACTGCATTACACAGAAGAACCACTTCTTCACTAGTGCTCAACCACTAGGATCACATTCACCTATGCTAGTCCATAAGCACGTCCACTCAATAGATATTCTTTCCCACTGCATTACATAGGAGAGTCATCTGGAGTTTCTCATCAACTCTCTACTCAGAGGAGGATAATACATCATCTTCATTTATGTTCTCATGAAGATGCACCCAACACTTTGGGATTTCACACGTTCACCTTGTGCTCAACCACAGGCACATCCAACTATGTCGATCTCCTTTCTCACCGCGTTACACATGAGAAACATCTGGAGTTCTTCTCAACTCTTTGTAAGGAGGAGGCCATCTCTACATTCCATATCTATCTCAGATAAGAACCACACACCTCTATTAGGGGCTCTCTCTCATATTTGTGTCTTGGAGAATGTCTCACATAGCTGCAATCATCAACACTCCCTCTCAGCTACGGAGGCTTTTTCCACCAAGCCAAGTCTCTCACGAAAATACTCGAACTTTGTCTTGGCAAGTGGTTTGGTAAAGATATCAGCGATCTTTTCATGAGTAGGAAGATATTGGACATGTATTGTCTTCCTCTACACCATGTCTCTAATATAGTGATACTCTATTTCAATGTGTTTCGATCTGTCATGAAACACAGGGTTCTCAGAGAGCTTTACACAACTCTGGTTATCACAATGAATAGTAGTAGGATCCATCTCATGATCGAACAAGTCAGTCAGAAGTTTGTGAAGCCACACTTCTTTGTGGACTACTACACTCAATGCAATGTACTCTGCCTCTGCAGTGCTTAATGCCACAGAGCTTTGTTTTTTGCTACACTAGGAAACCATGGCAGAACCTAAAGTGAATAAAAAAGAGAAGGTTATTTTTATGTCTGCTTTGCTTCCTTCCCAATCTGCATCGACATATCCTTGTAGACTAAAGTCCACACTGGAGGCATATCTTAGTCCATAACCAATTGTGCCTCGTAAGTATCTCAATACATGTTTTGCAGCTATCCATTGTGTCTGTCTCGGTTGGCCCATAAATTGGCTAAGCACATTTACTGCATAGCAAATTTATGATCTGGTGTTAACCAAATACATCAGTGATCCAATCAATTGTCAATATAAGTGTGGATCTACATATTGTGAATTAGTATCACTCGTTTTCATCAAATCCATTACCATTGGAGTGGGCATGGATTTGCATTCTGTCATGTCGAACTTTTTCAGTATCTCCATAGTATATTTTCCTTGACCCAGGAAAATCTCATTTGTTCCCTCCCATACTTCAAGTCCCAATAAGTACTGCATCAAGCCCAAATCCTTAATTTCAAATTTAGCAGTCAATGCTTGTTTGCATTCAACAATGAGTCTCTCTAAACTGGCAAGGAAAAGGTCATCCACATATAGGACCAAAATCAAACACTCATTGCCATCAATGTGATAATATAAGTTTGGATCAACATCACTTTTGTTGAAGCCCAAAATCATCAGAAATACATCCATTTTCTCGTACCAAGCACATGGTGCTTGCTTTAGACCATATAGGGATTTCCTCAACCTGCATACATGAGATATTTCGTTGTGTACAATGAATCCTTTTGGATGCTCAATATAAACTTATTCCTCAATTTCACCATTGAGAAAGGTTGCTTTACATCCATCTGATGTAGCTTCCAACCCATGGAAGTAGTTAATGCAATGATAGATCGGATGGAGGTGTATCAGGCTACTAGTGAAAAGTTCTTGTCATAGTCAACTCCCTCTACTTGTGAAAACCATCTGGCCACAAATCTCGCTTTGTATTTTTCAATGCTTCCATCAACAACATGCTTGATTTTATAAATCCATTTGGAAGTCACTACAAACTTTCCCTCTGGTCTTGGAACAACATCCCAAACATCATTTTTTAATATAGATTGGTATTCTTCAGTCATGGCATCTTGTCATACTTGTTCACTTGAAGCTTCTCAATGAAAAGATGGCTCTGAGTCAATACTGTGGGTCATGTCTGAAAGGAAACTTGAGAATATCTTTGGTTTCTTTATCTCTCTGGTTGTTCCTTATGGGGCTGTATGCCCTTTTTCTTCTTGTAGAGTTTGTCGGGCCCAAGAAGACCTTTTATGTCCAACTACTATATCTTTGGGTGTGTTGCTTGGAGCAACTGAATCGGCTGGAACAATTGGGTCAACTGAAGCTATTGGATCATCTGGAATAATATTTGTCTCCCTTTGAACTATTGAAGGGGGAGAAGGAATTGTCTCACTATCAATTTTCATCTGAGCTTCTCTTGATTTCTGGAAGGCTACTTCTTCTTAAAAAGTAACATCTCTGCTTACTTCAATTTTTCTCTGACTAGGAATGTAGATTTGATATTCTTTTGAGGATTCATTGTATCCTAAAAATGTGCCCTTTCTTCCTGAAGGTTCTAGTTTGGATCTCTTTTCTTTGGGTGCATGAAAATATACTGGACATCCAAATATTCTGAAATGTCCAATCTTAGGATTCACTTTGGTGAAGGCTTCTTCTGGAGTAATGTTCTTCAGGATCTAATGAGGACTTATGTTTTGAACATATATTGTTGTCATACATGCTTCTCCTCATAGAGTCATAGGTAGAATCTGATCATGTATCATTGCTTTGGTTGCCTCAATGATAGTTATGTTTTTCCTTTCAGCAGCCCCATTTTGTTGAGGGTTGTAAGGAACTACGAACTCCCTCTTGATCCCTGATTCAATACAAAAACGGTTGAATTATTTTCATGTGTATTCTCCTCCATTATCTGATCATAATATCTTGATTTTTTCTTTCGGTTTGGTTCTCAACCTGAGCTTTGAATTCTTGAAATTTTGCAAGGACTCCATCCTTGTTCTTCATAAATTAAATCCAAGTTTTCTGGCAATACTCATCTATGAAGAGTACATAGTTTAGTTACCCATTCAGAGATGAAACAATCATTGGCCCACATACATCTAAATGTATCAAGTCCAATATTTCCTTGGCTCTATTTTCACTACTTGAGAATGATCCTTTAACATTTTTGCCAAGGGCACAACCTTTGCAAACACCTTTATGTTGAATCTATATTTCTGATAGACCTGTTACCATTTTCCCTAGAGATGGAAGTGCTCTATACTGAATGTGAGAAAGTCTTCTATGCCATAGCTCACTTAAGTTGATAGTGTCATGTAGCAAGGCTTGAACTTGTTTGATGGTTAATCTATACAAGTTGTTTTCTCGGACACCAATTACCTTGGAAGAAATTATATGAGAGTCTTTGTTCCATGAAATGAATCTTCCTTCTGAGAAAGTAATATTGTAGCCTTTGTCTTCCAAGGCAGAAATAGAGACAAGATTTCTCTTCATTCCGGGTACATATAGTACTTCCTTTAATTGAAGCTCCATATCTGAATCTAATTGGAAGGTAGAAGTTCCAACTCCTCTCACATTATATCGTGCATCATATCCAAGAACAACATGTAGATGTGTCTCTTTCTCAACGAAATGTGTTAGGTGATCTCTAAGACCGGTCATGTTCCTGGAGGCACCACTATCAATTAACCAAGTATTATCATTGGTAGGGACCATACCTGAGAGTGTTGAGATGTTGATTTATTCATTTCTTTGAGGTCTTGTCTTCCTGGAACTGAGATTTCTTTAACCATCAATCTTGCCTCCCATCATGATTCTTCTCATTTTGGATTTCTTCACAAACCCTTGTCAACTAGGCTAGAAAACCTAATGACTAGGCTAGGCTAGCACTTTTGGGTTTTTTTGGACTTATGACTGCCAACAATAAGACTTTGAAGGATATGATAGTCCTGGTAAGCTTAATGGCTCCTTCAAGGAGTTGCAGAAACATAATTCTGAAATTTCCTGCACAATTTAGTGAAACCCTAGAAACCCTAGGGCCAAAACATCAAAATGCTCAGAATTTCAATTTGAAACTTGTTGGAGGTGCGCTGAAGGAGGCCATACACACCTATGTCCTTTTTTTCACCAATGTCCAAGTTCCAAGTGCTGAAAACCCTCATAAGATTAGGTCTTACAGATTTTTTGGGAACCCTAGGAGGGTCATATGGTTTCTACAAAAGAGAGAGAGGATGGTTGAAAAATGTTTGTGCAATGGGTTCTTCAAGACCTATGCTCTGATAACATGTTGATTTTTCAATAAGCAAGGTTAAGCATGAAGTTCGTTCCATTTTTAGCATTTAACTTAACTAAAACCAATAATGTTGCAGCAACCAAGATCACAAGAAGAAACACCATGCACAAGAACACAAGAAGTGTCCTGGGAAATCCTTCTCAACAAGGGAAGAAAACCCAGCCAAATCATTTGCTATATTCTTCAAGAGGAAGACCTTCACCACCAAGAAAAACTAGCACACAAGAGGGTGCTTGCAAACCCTATAAGACTAGCGCCCAAGAGAGGTGCACACTTTTCCCAAGAAGGTGTACTTGCTGAAATTTCCAAACTCACACAAAATATATGATTCCTCAATGGGGAATTTACTTTTACTTATATTAGACTTTACCTATCAAAACAAGTGTCTATTGACACAACAAGGCTGACCTCTCTATCTCATAATGTAATTAATAGTAACTAGATTAATTATCTTTTACATTAATTATCAATACATTAAGGTGGGGGCGACCTGTACCCTTTACATTACAATTAGGGTTACAAGTAGGTCTGACTCTTGAACAATATAGCAAGGGATCTTATACACCCACTAGTGTTCATCCACTAGGGGCACATCCATAGGGATGCCCATATCTCTGGCTCACTGCATTACACAAAAGAACCACTTCTTCACTAGTGCTCAGCCACTAGGATCATGTCCACCTGTGCTCATCCACAGGCACATCCACTCAACAGATATTATTTCCCACTGCATTACACAGGAGAGTCATCTCAATTTTCTCATCAACTCTTTTCTCAAAGGAGGCTAATACATCATCTTCATTTCTATTCTCATGACGATGCACCCAACACTTTGAGATTTCACACGTTCACCTTGTGCCCAACAAAATGAGGTCTTCAACAAACTGAACTACTTGGAAGAGTAATGGGACCATATAAATAATTAAAATATGACAATCTAATTCATGAAATTTGAGAGCAGTGGCAAGGAATGAGGTTGTGAAAGAGGAAGAATAGCCTCAAAAGATGAAGGAAGAGGATCTTGGCAATGTGAAAGCAATCCAATTTGAAGAAGTTGCTAGGGCCAACTCACAAGAGGATACATGTATTGTCTTCATCAAGGGGACGGTACAAGTTGGATGTCATTTCCTAATCAAAGTAGTGTAAGATTCAAGAGCTGGCCACTCTTCAAAATATCTATAATATCAAAACCATTGTCACAAATAAATTTAACAACTAGATTTAAAAAGATTATGGTGCCACCAAAAGATGAGAATAAGAGAAAGTTAAAATGTTATAAAGATATCATTAACCCTGTTTTATGATTTAAAAAAGAAAATAAGCATTACTATTTAATAAGAATAAACTCATAAATTTAATTTTCAACAACCTAAAACATGATAAAGAAAAAGAATTTGTAATCTTTATAATAATAAGAAAGTAAATGGTGAAAACTACTTTCTTGTAAAAAAACTTTTTTATGTAAACATTATAACAAAATTTTATAATATTTATAATACTTTTTTTTTTTTTTTACTGGGGGAATTGGCAAGCAGTTCCCGCAAGAATGACGCACGAGTAAGTCCTGGTGAGAATCGAACATGAGACTTCATTTTTACAAATTTCTTTCCATTTACACGACACTTGTCAATCCGTCTACACCCGTGCGGGCATAATATTTATAATATTAAAAAAGAAATTATCTTCTCATTAATTCTAAAATAAAATAAAATATTAAAATAAATCAATTAATCATAAATTTTCATAAAATTTTATAAATCTAAATTAATATTAATAAATAGTAATTATTTTATAAACATTAAAAATAAATATTTATATTTTTTGGAAATTAAAAAATTTATTAAAATTTAAAATTATTTTTATATATATTTTATTTTTTTATTAATTTTAAATTATCACATTTCCCTCCATTTTGACTTTTTCTAATTTACCTAAGTGTTTTAGGTATTTGACTTTTTCTAATTTCCATATGAGTGTTTTAGGTAGAATGATATAAACATTTAAGGATAACTTGTAATGATAATTTGTAGTCTTACTTACCAAAAGTAGAATGATATAAATATTTAAAGATAACTTGTAATGATAATTTGTAGTCCCGGTTACCTAAAGTATGGAAGCTTAGTCTTAATGATACATTCAATTTTGTAAATTATTTCATATGTGTTCATTTTTATAATTTTTTGTTTTGTAGATTATTATAAATATTTAGTTTTTCCAATTTTTTTTATTTTAAAGATTATATTATAAATATTGTATTATTATTTTCATTTAAAAAAAATTAAATTATATATATTTTTTATATAATAATGTACACAAAATTTCTCTACCATTTAATTAAGGAATATGTTTTTCATATGAACACGCATGCATTTCTAACATTCCTAACAACATATAATCCTCAAATGCAATTATATCAGTAAAATCATAAGAGAAATAACATAATTAATCACACAACATTCATAAAAAACACATAAAAGACACCACAAACCTCAAACGTTCCTCCAACCATAGACTTTGTGGTTCATTTACTCTCAATAAAAGGTCACCCGCGAGTTCCGGATATGACTCCACCAAGGCAAAGGTTACCTAAGCCAAATTAAAGTATGACCAGCAACACAATAAAGCTCAGGCTCAAGTGCCAACTCCAACAACAATTCCCAACTCACAGCCTCTCATTCCCCACATCTTTTCCTACCCAAATAGTTGTACCCCTTCTCTCCTCAACAGACCTTCGACTATCCCACTTCCCTTTCAAGGATTCAACAATAGGCCGACCAAGAAGTATCATAGTTCTATGGCACCTGGAACACGAGGTTTCTCAAGGCGCTCAACACCAAGTGGCATAGAACATAGGGAATCCTACCCCAACAATTCTCTCACCCAGAGAGATTGCTCCAAAGTCCTGACAATCTGCTTCTTCATCCCAAACCACCAAGGATTTACAAGGTATCGAGCTTCAACTTCCACACTTCAGCAAAGGTACGGATGATGGGAATGAGTGAGTGAATGATGGAAAGAAACGATGGAATTACTCAAATTCCCAACAATAAACTTCCATGCTCTTAAATTGACACTTGGCACTCAAGGAACTAAATTATCCCCCACTTGGTAATTTTTTCCTTCACTTAGGAACTTAGGCTAAAATAATTACATAATACTTTAGGACTTAGGAAAAAATATTATAATATTCCATTGGCTTAAACCCCCTTAAATTATCTTATTTTCATCAAGCCCTTAGCTCCCTTTCCCTCTAGTGGACTTTGAGCCCCCCATACTCTTTTGTCTCACTTGGTCTGCATTAGTGATGTATTTTATTAATATCATTGAGTGTGATTACATATCACAATGATAGGTTCATTGGCCTTTTAGCATCTAGGCTCTCTAGCCTAATAATCGCACATACACTTTGGCCTCAAAATATATATACAAAGGTATTATAGCCCAAAATATCCCAGTGCATTATCTGCACTTGTACAACAAAATTTTTCAAAAAGCTCCAAAAAGATGTGGGTACTCCTCCCGCATGGCATCCTCATGTTCCCACATGCATCTTCATGATTGTAATAGGTCCATTGAACTATTATTAGCCCTATTACTCAATTTCAGAGCAGCTTGACTTTCCCGTCCAATATGCACATGGGCTAAACTCGGAAGTCGTCTGCTTGATCACATTCCAATCAATTACATGATTAGCGTCCATCACATACTTTTTAAGCAAAGAGACGTGGAATACATTATGAATGCACATGGATGAAGACAATGCAAGCATGTATGAAACATGACCAATCCTTTCCAGGATCTCGTATGAAACATGACCAATCCTTTCCAGGATCTCAAATGGTCCATAATATCTTGCTACTAGCTTTGGGAAGCTTCTCAATTTCACTGAATTAGATTCTTACCTTTCACTCTTAAGAAAACATGCTTGTCCATTTTAAATTATCTGTGTTTTTTTCCTTTGTCTACACTAATTTTTTACCTATCATGTGCAACCTTTAAATTTTGTTTTATTTTCACTATCTACTCTTTATTTTCACTATCTACTCTTCCATTTCTATGAGTAATTCTTGCCCAACCACTGCTTTGTCTGTTGAGTTGTCTCAACTCATTGCTCATCTTTAAAGATTCCTATGATTCCTGATAGTGTCCCCTGGGTGTAGGGAAGTTGATGATGGAGTGTACTCTTAAGGCACTCCGTTATGTGAAGTCATCTGTTCAAAACCCCAACTTACATTGTGTGTTGCTCATGGGGCACCCCAACTTACATTGTGTGTTGCTCATGGGGCATCTTGGGCATACCTTGAGATTATAGTAGTAGGAGTTGGATAACACTACCCATATCAAGCTAGTGCTTTCCCAACTAATTGTTGATTTTGCTAATCACAAAGAAAAAAATATATCTCATACCGATTATTATAAACAAATTCAACTAAATATAATTAATCTTCCCAAATCCCAAAGTTATAAATTATCATAAATATTATATTAATTTTTTCATTAAAAAAAAATCTAAAATGAAAACACTCACCTAAAAAAATAGTTAACCAAAGTAAAAATGCCTACTATTTTGTTTAAATTGTATTAATTATTAATATTTCTTCATCATCCATTTAAACTCATTTCCTAACAAAAACTAATTCGTATGTGAAATGAGGTCCTCAACAAATTGAACTACTTGGAGGACTAATTGGACTATATAAATAATTAGAATATGACAATCTAATTCATGAAATTTGAGAGTTACTGGCAGTTGTGAAAGAGGAAGAATAGCCTCAAAAGATGAAGGAAGAGGAGTTTGGCAATGTGAAAGCAATCCAATTTGAAGAAGTTGCTAGGGCCAACCCACAAGAGGATACATGTATTATCTTCATTAAGGGGACTGTACAAGTTGGATTTCATTTCCTAATCAAAGTAGTGTAAGATTCAAGCACTGGCCACTCTTCAAAATATCTATAATATCAAAACCATTGTCACAAATAAATTTAACAACTAGATTTAAAAAGATTATGATGCCACCAAAAAATGAGAATAAGAGAAAGTTAAAATGTTATAAAGATATCATTAACCCTGTTTTCCTGTTTTATGATTTAAAAAAAAAATAAGCATTACTATTTAATAAAAATAAACTCATGAACTTAATTTTGAACAACCTAAAACATTACAAAGAAAAAGAATTTATAATCTTTGTAATAATAAAAAAGTAAATGGTGAAAACTACTTTCTAGTAAAAAAAAACTTTTTTTATGTAAATATTATAACAAAATTCTATAATATTTGTAATATTAAAAAAGAAATTATCTTATTATTAAAAAAATTATGAATTTTTTTCTAAAATAAAATAAAATATTAAAATAAATCAATTAATCATAAAATTTCATAAAATTTTATAAATCTAAATTAATATTAATAAACAGTAATTATTTCATAAATATTAAAAATAAATATTTATATTTTTTGAATATTAAAAATTTATTTAAATAAAAATTATTTTTTATATATTTTATTTTTTTTATTAATATTAAATTATTACATTTCTCTCTATTTTGACTTTTTCTAATTTACCTAAGTGTTTTAGGTATTTGACTTTTTCTAATTTCCATATGAGTGTTTTAGGTAGAATGATATAAACATTTAAAGATAACTTGTAATGATATTTTGTAGTCCCTATTACCTAAAGTAGAATGATATAAACATTTAAAGATAACTTGTAATGATAATTTGTAGTCCCGGTTACCTAAAGTATGGAAACTTAGTCGTAAAGATAAATTCAATTTTGTAAATTATTTCATATGTGTTATTTTTATAATTTTTTTGTTTTGTAGATTATTATAAATATTTAGTTTTTTCAATTTTTTTATTTTAAAGATTATATTATAAATATTGTATTATTATTTTCATTTAAAAAAAAATTAATTAAATTTTTTTTTTATAATAATGTATGCAAAATTTCTCTACCATTTAATTAAGGAATATGTTTTTCATATGAACACACATGCATTCCTAACATTCCTAACAACATATAATCCTCAAATGCAATTATATCAGTAAAATCATAAGAGAAATAACATAATTAATCACACAACATTCATAAAAAACACATAAAAGACACCGCAAACCTGAAATGTTCCTCCAACCATTCCTCCAACCATAGACTTTGTGGTTCATTTACTCTCCCGCGAGTTCCGGATATGACTCCACCAAGGCAAAGGTTACCTAAGCCAAACTAAGGTATGACCAGCAACACAATAAATCTCAGGCTCAAGTGCCAACTCCAACAACAATTCCCAGCTCACAGCCTCTCATTCCCCACATCTTGTCCTACCCAAATAGGTGTACCCCTTCTCTCCTCAACAAACCTTTGACTATCCCACTTCCCTTTCAAGGATTCAACAATAGGCCGACCAAGAAGTATAACACGAGGTTTCTCAAGGCACTCAACACCCAGTGGCATAAAACATAGGGAATCCTACCCGAACAATTCTCTCACCCAGAGAGATTGCTCCAAAGTCTTTCCAACCTGCTTCTTCATCCCAAACCACCAAGGATTTACAGGGTATCGAACTTCAACTTCCACACTCCAGCAAAGGTACGGATGATGGGAATGAGTGAGTGAATGATGGAAAGAAACGATGGAATTACTCAAATTCCCAACAATATACTTCCATGCTCTTAAATTGACACTTGGCACTCAAGGAACTAACTTGTCCCCCACTTGGTAATTTTTTCCTTCACTTAGGAATGTAGGCTAAAATAATTACATAATACTTTAGGACTTAGGAAATAATATTATAATATTCCATTGGCTTAAACCCCCTTAAATTATCTTATTTTCAGCAGGCCCTTAGCTCCCTTTCCCTTTAGTGGACTTTGAGCCCCCCATACTCGTTTGTCTTACTTGGTCTGCATCAGTGATGTATTTTATTAATATCATTGAGTGTGATTACATATCACAATGATAGGTTCATTGGCCTTTTAGCATCTAGGCTCTCTAGCCTAATAATCACACATACACTTTGGCCTCAAAATATATATACAAAGGTATTATAGCCCGAAACATCCCAGTGCATCAGTGCATTATATGCACTTGTACAACAAAATTCTTCAAAAAGCTCCAAAAAGATGTGGGTACTCCTCCCGCATGGCATCCTCGTGTTCCCACATGCATCTTCATGATCGTAACAGGTCCATTGGACTATTATTAGCCCTATTGCTCAATTTCGGAGTAGCTTGACTTTCCCGTCCAATATGCACATGGGATGGACTCAGAAGTCGTCTTCTTGATCACATTCCAATCAATTACATGATTAGCATCCATCACATACCTTTTAAGCAAAGAGACGTGGAATACATTATGAATGCACATGGATGAAGACAATGCAAGCATGTATTCAACATGACCAATCCTTTCCAGGATCTCAAATGGTCCATAATATCTTGCTACTAGCTTTGGGAAGCTTCTCAATTTCACGGAATTAGATTCTTACCTTTTACTTTTAAGAAAACATGCTTGCCCACTTTAAATTATCTGTGTTTTTTTCCTTTGTCTACATAGTTTTCTTACCTATCATGTGCAACCTTTAAATTTTGTTTTATTTTCTGTTGAGTTGTCTCAACTCATTGCTCATCTTTAAAGATTCACGATGATTCTTGACATTGTCCCTAGGTGTAGGGAAGTCGATGATGAAGTGTACTCTTAAGGCACTCCGTTATGTGAAGTCATCTGTTCAAAACCCCAACTTACATTGTTTGTTGTTCATGGGGCATCTTGGGCATATCTTGAGATTATAGTAGCAGGAGTTGGATAACACTACCCATGTCAAGCTAATACTTTCCCAACTAATTGTTGATTTTGCTAATCACAAAGAAAAAAAA
>ML780314.1:1317223-1355106 GCA_009831015.1 Picea engelmannii | reverse complement strand
TGTCTTTCCAATATTAATAGTTTCCTTCTCTAATGTCAATCCCTGAGACTTATTGATTCTTAATCCCCAAGCAAGTCTGAATGGAATTATCTATTATTACCTCTTTCATAAGTATAATAGGAATATTTTGAGGAAATAATTTATCATATGGAGCTTCCACATAGTTATCATATATTACTAAAACATATGTGGGAGGTTCACGAGGGGATGTTGTTGAATTATACACTATAATATGTTCAACTACCCGAAGGGGACCATTGAAAAGTCCTACATTATTCCATAAGTTTAAAGTAAGAATAACCCCAGCTCCAATAGCAATAAGAAGTTCATTGTCTATTTTTTCCTCATTTGCTTCCATGGAGTAGTTTCAACTTACTCTTGTAGAAACACTTCATGCAATAGGGAAATTTAATGATATCAAACAAACACTTAGTGTGATTGTGGATATCATCATTTGTTGCAAACAAATGTATAGTCTTGTCAAATGAATCTTTTGTGGAACCATCCATATTGGTATATATACATGTCATTAGTAATCGTCACTCTTCTACAATAGGAATCGCATCTCTAACATTCATTAGAAGATGTTGAAAATGTTTATGATCATTGCTTTGTCCATATTGCTTGAACATTGTATCAAGAATTACAACAATTCTGAATAAATTCCATAATTATTTTTCATGACCTTCACATGCATATGCAATTCTATCGAGAATAGGAGGTAGTTGCCCCAAATCGCCTACCAATATAATTGATCTACCTCTAAATGGAACAGTATTGTGTTAAATCATTTTTCATTGTATCATTACTTAGATCAATGCATATTGTTTTGCATTATGTAATTATTGAAATCAATGCAACTAATTATTCTAAATCATTTATCATTGTATGATCACTAAAATCAATGCATAGCATTGTTTATCATTATGTCATTATTGAAATCAATGCAACTAATTACTCTAAATTATTTATCATTGTATCATCACTAAAATCAATGCATCTCATTGTTTTGCATTATATTATTATTGAAATCAATGCAAATAATTTTTTTAAATCATTTTTCATTGTACCATATCTAAAATAAATGCACCCTATTGGTTTGCGTTTATAATTGTCGAAATCATTTCAACTACCTAATTTCTCTAGACCATTTTTTTTATTATCATCAATCAAATCAATGTCCTATTCTTTTGTGTTATATCATTAATGAGATCAATGCAGGTACCCAATGATTGATATTGCATTCTTTCTTAGTTTCCATGATTGTAACATATCAATAGTATAAAACTCTACCTCTTTCATTTTGAAACATTCTTTATTTTGATAGTCATATTAAAGTGGAACAACTCTTAATGATACATGTCACATTTTAGGACTATTTATTAAAATTGTTAAAGGTAAATTATGATTTTGTATCCCCTCCATTTTGTCTCTTTTCCTCTGCCAAAAGTGTTGCTATCATCTCACCAAGAAGAAATTTGACTTTAAATGAAAGACAATATTGTTAAAACTTTAAGGTAAACTATTTAATAAAATTGCTTTTACATCTTTATCTTCTACATTAACACCAATTTCTTTTAAATGTCTTATAAAAAACTTCAAATTAAATTATTTATATGACTAGACACATGTGTCTTATTATGCATTTTAATTCTAAACAAATATAATTTTAAAGAAAATTTTGTGTTTGCATTTTTTTCACCAAACAAATGATTCAATTGTTCTCATATTTCTTTAAACAACTTTGTAAGATTAACATGATGTAACTGTGAAAGAGCAATTTCTATAATAAATTTAGATTTGTCATATTTACTATTCCACTCAACCAATTTTTTGGCATCTGTAGGGGCTTCTATGCTTTTCATTATATCCATAAATTTTTATTCATCAATTACATTTGTACTTTTACATTCCATATATAAAAATTGAGGCCACTAAATTTTTCTAAAAAATCCATGTTCAAAAAGAAATTTCTATATATCTAAACTTCTCTGAAACTAAACAGAAAATACTTTGTAACATGTATGGAAATTGAAGCCACTGAATTTTTCTAATAAATCCATGTTCAAAAAGAGATTTCTATATATCTAAACTTCTCTGAAACCAAACAGAAAATACTGATTGATATGAAGAAGAAATATAGAAATGTGTGATCACGTATACACAATGCCACAAATATTACATTATAAAAAAAAAAGGTAACACATATAATAGGTTGGAATATTATTAAATAGACTTCACGAAAATTTGTTATCATATTTAATTGTTTATTAATTTAGGTGGTGTCATAGGTTGGAATTTTATTAAATAGAGTTCACTAATTTGTTATCATATCTAATTGTTTATTAATTTAGGTGGTACAGTTGAGAGAATATTTAATAGATAACAACCAAATGTGATCACTTATAAATTGTGATATTATTATATTATTGAAAGTATCAATTTCAACAATATTATTATATTATTGAAAGCATCAATTTCAACAATTTTTTATAGAGTTTCTAATATTCTTAATGCAAATCATTTAAACTCACCGTATATCTTTTAAGTGTAATGTTTTGTTGTGTTGTTAATAATGGAACCTACAAGTATACCTTGTTGCTTATCATATTACTTACAGTGTAGAGGTTGTTAAGTATCATGACTTTCTGCACATTTACTTCATTTTCATTTTTAATGTCTAATGTGAAAGTGTTAGAATGATTTCATAATTTTCTCAAAAGTTGAGTTCATTTTCATTGCAATATAGAATGTGAAAGTGTTAGATTGATTCCATATTTTTCTCAAAAATTGAGTTCTCTCTCAAGTTTTAAATTATTGTTGTTCACATTAATAAATACCTAAAAATTCCATGTATGGTTAATTGTTAAAATTTCTTAAAAATAATGTTAAATTTCTCTCTAAACACTTTTGAAATATGTTTTAAGTGAATGTCACATCCAATTAAAAACTTAGGAAACCCTAAAAATCTAACAAAATTCAAAAACTCTAAACCCTAATTCAAAATGCACATTTATTAACAAACTATTGTTTCTTCATTAAATATGAAGTTAGCATATAATAGTTACTATTAGTATAGAAAATAATTTTAGCTTGGGTGCACTTCTATGCAACAAAGACATACAAAGAAAATTACAATACAAAAGGCTTATAATTTATTTCAAAATGTTCTTGTTATACTTTATAATGGTTTACAATTTACATCTCACTTAAAACTTTCAATAAGTATTTTTCATATATTAGAGAGTATAGCTAAGACATCAAGAGTATCATAATATTTTTAATTAAACATAAAGAAAGATATACATTTCTTTTTGTTTTCAAACTTTTACTTTAAATTGGGCATTGTTTTTTATTTAGTTAATATTATATTATTTTTTGAAATGGACAAGTGTAAAATCTAGATTGAATATGGAAGGAATTACACATCTCCTTCTTTTTGTTTTTAAACTTTTACATTAAAACATGGATTGTTTTTCTATTTAGTCAATATTATATTATTTTGTTAAATGGACACTTGTCAAGTGTTGAAGAAGGAATTACACATCTCCCCCATACTTAATTGTAAAATTTCAAAGACCTTCACATAAGAGAATGCCCAATTAATATTACAGATTTACCATGCATCTAAACAACCGCCACCAGGACCAGGAGGGGGAGGATCAACCGCCACCAGGACCAGGAGGGGGAGGATCAGGACCGCCCCCACCTCCAGGGCCTGGATTTGGATGTGGCGGACCTCCAGGACTTCCTTGAGAATCCATCTTCAAATTTTATCAAAAAAATAATAATAATTTCTTTCTTGACACTATTCTGATCTACGTTCTATCAGTTCTATATGCAGAATCGCAGATAGAATGACTTATATAGATCTCTGGGACAGCCCATGATGGCCAGTTTTACACATTGCCTCAAACTAACAGCCTCTAACACGACAGCTAATTGCAGCCTTGCACGGTAAGAAATACGGGAATAGTGTGTATTCTTTCTATTAAGAAAGAAACTCGGTACCTGTACAGAAAACCTACCATTCACACGCATTCCCTTCTCTACTCATTGTTCTATTTCATGTTTGGTCTTGTTTTTTAACAGTCTGGATGTAATTTAATACTCGATGCCTATTAGTTACGTAATCATCTCTTCCTTGAGTCTACTGGTTGGTATGTCCTTTTCTGTATCGCAAGCGAAGTCGGAATCGACAAATCTAGCATTTCAGAATTAGGTCATCCCTGTGGATTTTCCTTCTGTCCGTGGGGCGACTAAGTTGTTAAAAATGTTAAATATTCAAACCTACTTAGCTACTTATGGAGAGTTATGCATCTTGGAGATTTGACACTTGGCAAATTTTTATATTTTTAGAATAGTTTTTGTTAAACTATTTTAAATATGTAAACATTAGTTTGGGTAATAAAAAAAAAAATGGATTATTGAAATTCAATAATTATAATTTGTTAAAAAATTTATTGAACCATTTTTTCATAATCGATGATTGATTCAAAATTTGTAAAAGTATATTTTCATACTTTTTACTCTTGTTTATACTAATTTTATTTTCTAAAGAACATTCTAGAGGAAGATCTTTGTAGGGAAGCTTCTATTAGGTCTTTTTACATTGACTTGTTCACATTTATTTAATAGGTTTTACTAACTAATGTCGCCCTTTATTACATGGAAAATATATATTATGTTAACTAATAACCAGCTAAGAGGGGTTAGGATTGGATACTAACATGCCCTCCCCCTTCAAAAGTAGCCTTGTCCTCAAGGTTGAAGATGTGGGAAATGTTGCAGTATGGTCGTTGGTTCCCAAGTTGTATCTTCTCGAGACGTGTCCTTCCACTTGATCAGTACTTCTTTGATAGTTCAACCACGCAAGTGATGCAAATGGATGTTGAGGACCGATTCAGGTTCCATCCAAATGGAGCCTTCTTCATCTAATTTAGGCATGATGGTTTGAACCTTGCAATCTTGACCCACCACTTTCTTCAAACATGAAACATGGAACACCGGATGTATTTTGGAGGCAGTTGGAAGTGCTAGTTTGTAGGCAACTCGACCTATGTGTTTGATAATTTGATAAGGGCCATAAAATTTGGGTGCCAACTTGTGTTGGCCTTAGGATTTGAGGGAGTTTTACTTGTAAGGTTGGAGGCGGAGAAACATCTAATCACCTTCTTGGAAAACTTGTTCGGAACATTGTTGGTCAACCTATTGCTTCATACGGTTTTGGGCCATGTGGAGGTTATCCTTCAAAGTTGCTAGGGTAGTTGTTCTACCTTACAGTAACTTGTCAATAGCCTGGACCTTTGATGTGCCTCAAAGATATGAAGTTACTGTAGGTGGTTGTTGGCCATACACAGTTTCATATGGTGTCATTTTGGTTGTTGTATGATATGAAGTGTTTTACCACCATTCTACCAAGGGTAACCATTGCGCCCACTGATGTTGTATGTTCGAGGAAAAACAATGCAAGTAGGTTTCCAAACATTTATTGACAACTTTTGTTTGGTCATCCGTCTTGGGGTGGTATGTTATGCTCATTTTCAACTACGTGCCCTGTTTTAAAAATTCTTTCCAAAATGTGTTGGTGAAAGTTGGGTTAGGGTACTCCTCCTAAAGGCATTGAATTACCTGGGATATAGTTGGGTGGGTTAGCCATTCTTGTCAAACTTCCTCAATCCAATTAGGAACTGGTAATGATAAGGCGAAGAGGGAACCTTCATCCTCATATTGTCTTGACAAACATCTTCCACTACATTGCCTTTGCCTTTTTTATATATGATCTCATAGTCATAGCCCAGCTTTTTGGTTAGCCACTTGTTCCGTTCTAGGGAGGATAACCTTTGTTCTAAGAAATACTTCAGACTATGGTGATATGTTTTGATCTAAAAATGACGACCCAATAGACATGGTCTCAAGTGTTCACTGCATAGAGAATGGCCATCATTTCCTTTTCATATGTATATTTTCCCAAATTACAGCCACTCAAAGCCTAGCTAGTGAAAGCAATAGATTTACCTTCTTGTGTTAGAACTACGACAACACCCATACCTTAAGCATCAAATTCTAAAACAAAAGTTTTGTTGAAATCAGGGGCTATTAAGATGGGGGTAGCGCACATGACCTACTTTAAAGCTTTGAAAGCTTGCTCTACTGCAAGGCTCCAATGAAATGCATTCTTCTTAAGAAGGTTCGTCAATGGCTGTGCAATTTTTCCATAATGGTGGAAAAAATTCC
The DNA here is from genome assembly GCA_009831015.1 of Picea engelmannii. Classification (NCBI taxonomy): domain Eukaryota; kingdom Viridiplantae; phylum Streptophyta; class Pinopsida; order Pinales; family Pinaceae; genus Picea; species Picea engelmannii. The sequence goes on along the minus strand of ML780314.1, from coordinate 1,348,869 downwards.
TATAACATCTCATAAGGCCCACGAAACCCTAAAGGCGTTTCAAAGTGGTGGGTATCAGTCGATTCTGCATAGCTTGAATCTTTTTGGGGTTCACTCTTACCCCCTCATGGAACACAATGTGTCCCAAGTATCCAACCTCGCTTGCCCTGAAAGAACACTTGGAATTTTTTACAAACAATTGATTGTCCTATAACAATTGGAGTACTTTGTCCACGTGGTGTAGATGGTCATCCCAAGTGTGGTTGTAAATGAGGATGTCATTGAAGAAGACCAAAACAAACTTTTGAAGGTAGGGCTTCAAGATTTTATTCTTGAAACTTTGGAAGGTATATGGAGCATTGCAAAGTCCAAGAGGCATTACCAAGAATTCATAATGGCCTTCATGGGTTCAGAAATTCGTCTTGGGAATATATTCTTCATTCATTTGAATTTGGTGATAGCCTGAGCAAAGATCTAATTTTGTGAAGACACAGGCACCCTAGAGTTCATCCAACAGGTCATAAATGACAGGAATGGGAAACTTATCCTTAATGGTCAATTTATTAAGGGCGAAAAAATATGGACACATGTGCCAAGAACCTTATTTTTTTAAGACCATCACAATAGGGGATGAATATGGATTGGTACTTGGGAGAATGACACCAGCCTCCGGTAATTCCTGCACTATTTTTTCTATTTCATTTTTTTGAGAAAATGGGTATCGGTAGGGGCATACAGTGGGAAGCTAACTTCCTGGAAGGAGAGAGATGTTGTGATCATGCTCACCCCAAGAGGGAGGTAAGTCTGTGGGCATCTCAAAAACCCTATGATGCTTGTCCAAGACCAATTGCAAATCAAGATGGATTTCTAGATATGATTGATCACTAATCCGTAAGATCTTTTTAATGACTTATGGTTGAGTTTTAATTTTGCATGCATTAATTAACCATTTGAGAAACTTAGTGAAAGAATGAGGGAAGAAGAGGAATTATAACAGCCATATACATATGTGCAGATCTGAAATGTAATAAAATATAGCAAACCATAACACGCAGATTGATAACGGATTTCGGCACAACTTTGCCTACGTCTCCAGGCCTTTTCTCTGTGGGGGGGGCTTCTTTATTTATGTTCAAAAGCTCAAAAGTACATCGCTGCAATGCAAAATGGCTACAAGACTGATCTGGTCATGTTCTTCCAGATCTCTAGAACCCTGCAAAGAAAACGACACGCAAAACGGACGTCCGGAGCTCCCAGAAATGGTATGACAGTGTCTTCTCCTCAAAATCTTCTCTACGTCAAAATGGATTTTGTCTTGGTTTCCCTTTAGTATAACTCTTCTCTGACTGCTCCAATGGCTTCAGAGCACCCAAAAACCCCTGTCTGGGCTCTTTCGGCACCTCAATCGGTCAAAAAATGAAGAAGTTAGGACTCCTGGAAGTCTTCCCCTTCAAGCTTGTTGTCTCTGCATCTACAAATTGCACCCTTCTTGTGTGAACCTGGCACACACGCATTTTAAAGCGTCAAAACCTAGCACCGAGCGCAACCGTGCCAACGGTTATGGGCGCACCAGCCCCTAACTACCTAGCACCTGGGCACGTGAGATCCTTCATACGACCTCGGGCTAGCAACAAAAAGCGCTCTATTCCCAAACGAATAGAACAAAGACAAATGGCATGTCGTTGTAACCGTTTAAACCACATTTTAAAATGCGCCCAAACTCCATGGTTGGTCACATTATAACACAAACAATTCGGGGTTGTAACCGTGTTACAAACCAAATCCGCGCACATTCATATGTATAGTGGCCGTAATGTAACCGCGGGCATAACATTTAAAACCCCGCGCACATGGTCACACATAACACCATAACCGCCAAGTATATAAACCCATTGCAAAAGTGTAGTCACATGGCATGCAAACGTGACCGGGGGCTGGGGATAATCCCCAGCCCGGACCTCCGCGCCGACGATGACATAAAATGAATTGAAATATATTGCAATACATATATTAAACAAGCAATAATGTGTGGCTCGTTGGCAGGGCAGACTTTGCAAAGCCGTTGATCGTAGGGGGAGGTCCATGGTTCGAATCTGGTGGAATATACAAAATTTTGAACAACAAACCAATAGACCAATAGCCAATAAAGGGGTGCCACGTGGCAGCCCATGATTGGGCCACGTGGAACCCAATCATTTGACCAAACAATGCCACGTGTCGCCTCCCAATTCGACCACATCAACCAACAAATGACTGCCATATCACCAGCTACCCTATCAGTGTACTTCACACCACATCACTTGTACGGACATGCCACGTCAGTATCCGTACGGACTGTACGGACTGCACAGTCAGCGTCCCTTTTTTTGCATGTTTGACTTATTGGACAGAATGCGATATCTTCTCCATACGGAGCCCGTTTGACAAAGTAAATATACTGTCGGAATCAGGAAGACGAGATGGACGCAATGGCACAGGTTTCATCGCATTCTAAGCACTTTCATTTTTGAGCATTTTTCAAGCCCTCTCAGATTTCTGGATCCGATTTCGGATCAATCACTTACCTAGATAAGATTAAGTTGAGCAAGCACACCATGGTGGCATTTCTTCAGGAGCTTCTCCATGTGGTGAGAACTAATAATTTTGGGGGAACTAGCTTGTAGGACTTGGAGGTTATAGGTGTGAGAATATTTGGTAAAGCTCATATATAACTCTTGATAATCCATGGTAATCGGCTCGAGAGTGAGAAGCCATTCGACACCTAAGACAATATCACAACCTCCCATAGAAATGGAAAAAATGTGATTTTTCAGATTATACTTGCACATTTGGAGTTTGGCATTCTCACAGCGACCCCCACATTTCATTGTACCACCATTAGCTATGGGAATTTGAAAAATATAAATGGATCTAACAAAGAAATTGACCTCCCTAGTGACCCTGTGATGAATAAAATTATGGGTTCTATCACTATCAATCAACACCACGATCGGCCTATGTTTGATGTAGCCCTTGATTTTCAATGTCTATCGAGCAAAAATACTCGTGATGGCATGGAGAGATATAACAGGTTCCTCCAGTTCCAAGGGAGAAGTGACTGGATCAGGGATTGGAGAAGTGGGTTATGTGTCCTTTGAATTTTTGGCCTCACCAAACAGGTTGTCCTCGATGGAGGTGGTCGCTGACCCGTCAATTTGGAATAAATTTTGTTCACGACATTTATGTCCTGGAGATTAATTTTCATCACAGTAATAGAAAAGTCCTTGCTTTCAATGTTTACCCATTTATGTTGGAGATACCTTTTGGACTTTCAAAGTTTAGGTCAAATCATGGGAATCCCCTAGGTGAGGGAGATTGGGAACTGCAGAATGAAAGGGTTGGGCATGAACAATGATCTTAGCCTCCAATGCTAATCGAAAAGCCTACAACTAGGTGACAGGAGGGTGCATGCAAACATGAGCCCTAATGGCATCCTTTAAGCCACTAATGAATCATTTGAGATAGAAATCAGCAGATAATCCCTCAATTATGATATCCAATTATTCAAATGAAGTTATGAAGTTTGCTACTGACCATGTTAGTTTTGGTTTGGTGAATCGACCCAAAAAATGAGATTCCCTATCAAAATAGGCACAGACTATTTTGGTGAACATGGTCCAAGTTGGGTGTCTTGGATAGAATTTCTTATTCCATTGCCACCATTTCCATCATTCTTAATCCAAGTACATAACTCGCACATGGAGTTTGGTCTCATCATCCTAAATATCATGCAGAGAGAAGTAGTGTTTGATTTGGCATAACCACCTGGTCGGGTCCGAGCCATCAAATTTATGCATCTCAAATATTGGCACCTTATTAGGAATGTGGAGAACCCAAAGGGAAGTGGGAATAATGATTATTCTCATAATAGGAAGAGTGAGGAGCCTCATGATGGTACTTTGGGTTCTTACCCTTGATGTGTGGCACAAGGTCATGGACTTCCTCAATGAGTGAGTTCAGGTTCTTGGTGAGGGTTTCCAAGTTTTGTTCGAGGGAGTTCATGTGCTAGTTCAAGTTGTCGGAAAGTTGGTTTACCTTAGTGTCCAACTCTTTTGGGTTCTGAGAGCATGTGGTAGTGATGCAGACCCCCCTTCTCTCCTAAGGGATGTGTGACCTCCCGGTCTAGGATCGATCAAGAAACTGAGTTTGATTGAATCTTCGGGTCTCTGCTAGACCCCAAACCCACTTACAAATCTCCTTTCTCCAAAGACCCAGGTCGTATGAGACCCGCGAGCTCTCTCCTGAGCGTTGTTCAACTTCCACTCCAACTAGGTGCTAGCTCTTTTCTCGCTAAGCCCCTTCCTTCTTGCGACCACGGTTATGACCACTCTCCTAACTCAAAAGGCATTTCGCGATTTCGCGTATCGGGTCTTTTCACATGAGTCACCCTGACTCTCTTGACCTCTAAAATCTCGAAAGGGGCCTAGCGTGTGCTAGCCCCTCTATTCTCGTTCACCGATGTGACCCTTCACTATGACTGTGGACCAATCTTCTGAGCGCGTCGCTATTTTGCGTATCGGGGACTCCCGATGTGATTCACCTCCATTCTACCGAGGTCCGAACTCCCGATGCTTCAAATCTGAAAGACCATATCCTCCCTCGATTCGATAGCTTAGACCAAATCGCGCTCACTCCCGACTCCCGAAATGTTGATATTTCAAAGCGCCAAATAAACGGCCCACAATCCCCACAATCCAATGGCCCTGATTTCATTTTCACATATCGGGACTTTGTGTTTCGTGAAGTTGGAGGACCGCTCACCTCCCTTCTCCCAATATCCAAACTCCTGATATCTCCCTGGGAAACCAATGGTCCAGATCTCTCATTGATCCGATGGCTCAAATCAAATCGTGAACTCAGTTTTCACGAGTTACCAGAACTCTTACTTCCAATTTCCTGAGTTGTGAACTCCCGACAAGACCAGATCTACGATTCAGCTCTCTCCTCCGAGCAACGACTGTGATCAAATCATGATTTAGCAATTCGCGAGTTCTTATAACCCTTCCTTCAAATTATCTAAGTCATGAGTCAATGAAACGCTAATCTCTCACCACGTGTCCCATTTGATGGATGGTTTCGACGATTTCAAAATTTCGCAACCCCGCTCCTCCTATGTACTTTCAAAGCTTATCGTTAGTGCACTTCAAATTGATTGGACGACTACGATTCTTTTGTGCTCAGACTGAACGGGTGATATCTTCCCCCTCTATGCCTACTCCTCGTTGTTTGGAAACTGATTGAACGGTCCATATCTTTCCCCCCTGAGCTTACACTTTCTTCAGACTTAAAATATTTTCAAAAGATTCAAAGGCTTTGACCTTTGTCCTTCCTGTGAATTTGTTTCTTGGATCTTAGTAACACTTATGAAAAGTGTTATTCCTCCTGAGCTTGGTCTCATGGAGACTTTGAATTCCCATGGACTCCTTGTGGTTCAGGGATTTCGATAACTCAAATCTAAAGGATTTCTCAAAGAGAAATTCCCCTTGCCCTCCTGGCGTTCTCCTTTTTTGATTCTTGGACTTCTTGTACAGCCCCTTCAACACTTAGTCGAATCTTGGATTTGTGCACCTCTTGCACCAGATCTTTACACAAGGTTCATATTCTTGCGAACGATTGTGCACGCCTTGCACCAATCTCTTTTCACTCCTTTCAAAGGGAAATTTTCATGTTATCTCTTCTGAGTTTCGAAATTGAAACAGATCCCATCAACGCACTCCTTGCGTTCTATGTGCACACCTTGCACCACTTCAACAAAAGATAAAACAATTGAAACTTATCCTAACATTCATAGTTCCATCCACTCATAACGGAAATCATTCATTCATTCATGAGAACACAACAATGGAGAATTGCAAGCAATGTCCAAACCATGCATTGGATCAATTTTCCTTTGTTATAGTCAAGAGTGAAAATGGCTACAATTGAAATCAAAATCAAAAACTGAAAACTCAGAAATATCCTACTAACTTGTAGCTAGCCTCATTTGGGCGTACAAAACCTATGTTTATCTCAGAGGGTTATTAGGGTTTTCCCTCGCTACTTGTCTACTCTAAAACTTAACATAATGACTATCTATACCAGTCGCATTCCAGAGCTGGAGTGGAAACTCCCACTTCTCTTGTGATCATTCAAGCGCGCCTCAAAATATTTTTTCGGTGTTGAGTTCAAGCGTGCCTAAGAAGATTAGTCTGGCACTAAGTTCAGGCGTGCTTCAAAATATCCATTGTGACTGTCAGTGTTGAGATTCCGAAAATATTCTCAGATGTTGAGTGGTCATGCTCCGCATGTTTTCCAATGATGCTCCTGCATCATATTCCCCTTGACAAAAATTCATGGACTCGTGTCCATGAGCTCTTGCACCGACTTTCCATGCTTTTAGATGTCAACTTCATTTTCCCAACTGGCATGTTCTATTGGATGTCCCTTCCACTTGACCAAATATTCAAAATAGGTCTTCCTCCTGGTCTTTTTGTCGATCCTCTGATCAACAATCTTCTCCATCTGTGGTTTTTCTTCTATAGGAAATTGTTTATCCTACTGTATCTTCTCTTGATATTTTGATCCCGTTGTGTCTTCTTTCTTGTAAGAATACAGTTCTGAAACGTTGAATATGGGTGATATGCCCACATCATCTGGAATCTCAATCTCATATGAGTTTGCACCAAACTTCCTCAATATCTTACATGGTTCTATCTTTTTCATCTTTAACTTGTTATGTGTTCCCCTAAGGAACCTTTCTTTCCTGATATGTTCCAGAACTTGATCTCTTACTTCAAATTGAAGTTCTTTGCGGTGTTGATTAGCTTTGCGTTTGTACTCCCGGCTAGAACTCTGCAACTATCCTCTAATCTGGTTGTGGAGCCTCTTCATTTCTGCAGCAAAATCTTATGCTCCAGCGCTCCTGATCTCACTTTGTTCCAAGTCTCTCAACTCAGATACTCCCCTGGGTTGCATTCCATACAATATTTGGAATGGGATCTTTCCAGTGCTCCTATTTGGTGAGTCGTTGTATGCAAATTTTGCTTGTGGCAGAATCTGATCCCACTGATTATGATGCTCAGTGACCAGACTCCTTAATAAGTTTCCCAAACTTTTGTTTACCACCTCAGTATGTCCATCTGTCTGAGGGTGATAAGATGATTTGAAGGAAAAATCCATCCCCAACTTCTTCCACAGTGTTCTCCAAAAGTGACCAACAAATTTTGTGTCTATGTCCGAGACAATGCTTCTGGGTAGGTCGTGAAGTCTCACAACTTCCTTGAAAAAAATATTTGCAACATGCATTTCATCACTGGTCTTCTGGAATGGGATAAAATGTGCCATATTTGAAAATCTATCCACCACAAAAAATATGGAATCAAATCCTCTTTTCGTTCTTGGTAGTCCCAACACAAAATACATTCTTATTGCATCCCAAGGCCTCTTTGGTATTGGCAATGCTTGATACAATCCATTGTTCTGTCTTTTTCCTTTTGCATGTTGGTAGATTCTACATCTATTCAAAAACTTTATCACTTGTGTTCTCATACCTAGCCAATAGTATGAACTGCTCAATTGTGAAAACATTTTATCATGACCTAAATGTCCATCCAATCCTCCACTATGCTTTTCTTTCAAAATTTTATCCCTCATTGAGCATTTTGGTATGCACAACTGATTTCCCTTGAAAAGCAATCCCTCTTGAATTATATACTCTATCCATTGGCTTCTGTCTCTCAACACAGGATTTGCACATACCTCATATGCTTCCCTAAAATCTGTATCATCACAATGCATGTCCTTAAGGTGTTCAAACCCCAAGATCTTCACCTGGAATTCCTGCAGAATCAAAAATCTCCTGCTTAATGCATCAGCAACTTTGTTAGCATTCCCAACGATATGTTTTATAACAAAAGTAAAATTATGCATAAACTCAACCCATTTTGCATGCCTCTGATTCAATTTTTCCTACCCGATTATGAATTGTAAAGCCTGGTTATCGCTATATAAGACAAATTCTTGTGGGATGAGATAATGTCTCAATTTATTCAAGGCTTGAATTATGGCATAAAAATCCTTTTCATATGTGAAGTATTTTCTCTTGGTCTCATTCAGCTTCTCACTGAAATAGGAAATAGTTCTATTATCCTGACTCAAAACAGCTCCTATTGCAACTCCGCTTGCATCACATCTCACCTGAAATGTCTTTTCAAAATTTGACAAGACCAGATTTGGTCACTCTGTTATTTTCTCCTTCAGTATATTGAATCTCTTCTTGTCTTCCTCTGTCCATTTAAAATATGTGTGCTTCTTCTTCACTGTATCCATCATTGGTGCAAAAACTCCACTGAAGCCTCTGATGAACTTCTTGTAGAAACTTGCTAATCCATGGAAGCTTCTGACCTCAAACATGCTTCTTGGTGATGGCCATTCTTTGATTTCTTTCACCTTCTCTGGATCCATCTTCAGTTCATTTGAAGAGATCACAAAACCCAAGTAAATGAGCTATGTCTTCATAAAAGATGACTTCTTCAAATTTATCAACAGCTTCTCATGTTGTAGTTTCCTCATCACTAGTGTTAGGTGTCTCAAATTCTCATCTTTAGTCCTACTAAATATCAGTATATCATCCAGATATACAACCACAAACTTGCCAATGAAATATTTCAGTATTTCATTCATTAGCCTCATAAAAGTACTTGGGGCATTGGTTAAGCCAAATGGCATAACAAGCCACTCATACAAACCTTCATTTGTCTTAAAGGTTGTCTTCCACTCATCACCTTCTCTCATCCTAATGTGGTGATATCCACTTTTCAAATCTATTTTAGAAAAGAAATTTACTCCACTTAAACAGTCCATTAAATCATCCATTCTTGGTAAGGGAAATCTATACCTAATGGTGATATTGTTAATGGATATTGAGTTTGTACACATTCTCCATCCTCCATCCTTCTTTGGACTCAACACAGTTGGTATTTTTCATGGACTCAAGCTCTCTCTGACCAAACCCTTGTCTAACAATTCTTGGACTTGGTTCTTCACTTCCTCGTTCTCTCGAGGTTTCAATCTGTATGCTTCTTTGTTTGGTAGACTTTCTCCTTGTATCAAGTCAATATAGTGGTTGATACTTTTGATGGGTGGCAATGCGTTAGGCAGCTCATCCACCACTATGTCAACAAAATTATCCAAAAATTCTTGAACTTCTTCAGGAAAATCATCTATTGTAGTTGTCGTAAGGATAACTCTGGGTTTCCTCACCACAACGAATTTCATCTCTTGTTATTTCTTGACTTCTTTCAGGAGTTCCTTCCTGCTCATGAGAAGTATGCTTGTGTTGGCTTCCTCTTTCACTTTATTCTCCTATATTGGTAGCAACATGTGTGTCCTACCATTCTTCTCCAAGGTGTATGTATTCTTCCTCCCATCATGAATGACATTCTTTTCAAACTGCCATGGTCTTCCCAAAAAACTATGGCATACATCCATGGGAATTACATCACATAGGATTTCATCTCTATATCCTCCTATTTTAAATTCAACCAAACATTTTTTAGTAACCATTACCTAGTGTCCTTTCTGCAACCATGAGACTTTGTATGGCTTTGGATGTGCATTTGTCTCCAGCTCCAATTTATCCACCATATCTATGGATACTAAGTTATCAGTACTCCCACTGTCAATTATCACCTTTCATACTCTGTCTTTAGTCTTGCAAGTTTTTCTGAAGAGACTGTTCCTCTACAATGGATTTTCAACTTCTGCCTCTGGTTTTAAGAGAACTGTCTTCAACATCAGGGATCTTCCATCCTCTGCTCCTTCTGCTTCAACATCTCTTCTCTGTGCTTATGAAATGTGAGCTTCACCTCCTCCTTCTTTATTTTTTTTGGGACATTCCCAAGACATGTGTCATGTCTTTTCACATGAATAACACCTTACTTATCCTCCTTCTCTTCTTCCTCTTCCTCTAGAAGAAATTATTCCACCACCTTGTCTTTCTTGGGAACTTCCCCCTCTTTCTAAGTGACTGTGTGGTTTCTTGGTCTCATCCTTAGACTTATGTTCTCTGTCATGGGTAAATCCCTTTATTTTGCTTGGGACTGGGTTTTTACCCCTTCCTTGTTGGCTGTGTTTTCTGGAAAACTTCTCCTCTGCCTTCAGTGCAAACTGATAAGCATCCTCCATTGTCCTTACTGACATCATGTTGAGCTCATCCTGGATTTCATATCTCGGGCCATTTTTATATTTGGAAACTTTTTCTTCATCTCTCTCTCTCTCTCTCTCTCTCTCTTTGTCCAGTTCTGATGTTTAGCCTATAAAACTCCTCTGTGTACTCCTTAACTGTCATCCCTTTTTGTCTCAGGTTCTGCATCTTCCTGAATAGATTGATATGATAATATTTGGGCATGAACTTAGCCTTCAACCTGGCTACCTTTCTATCCCATCTCTTTATCTTATGTTTTCCTTTGCTTCTTCTCTCAGCTTGCAGTTCATCCCACCACAACGCTAAATTCCCTTTTAGTCTGGTGAAATCATGTCTCACCCTTCTTTCCTCATCGACGTCTTCATAGTAGAAATATTTTTCCATGGATATTATCCAATCCAATATATCTTCAACATATAAATTGCCTCCATACATTGGAACCTCTATCTTGGCTCTACCTCCCAATCTATAAACTTATCTCATCAAGTAGTCTTCGGCAACGTCCTCTCCTGCAGCTTCTCCGACGACATTCTCACCCACATCTTCTTTTCTCTCTGCATTGCTAACATCTCGAGCATCAGGTGCTCATCTCTACATTGCCTCCACCACCTCTAATATTGAATGAAGTTCTCGCATCTCCCTTTCTACAACTCGATTGGCCAAAGGTAGTTCCACTCGTCTCATTGGTAGCATTATGTTGACTGTCTACTACACACAGAGTACAACTTTGTGTCCTTTCTGTCTCCTCTCTTTTTCCTGATGTATGCAAGAAAAAGTTATGCTCCCTCCTCCGAGTAATGGCTCTTATACAACTTGATGCAGTCCCCCCTTCTCCCCTAAGGGTTGTGTGACCTCCTGGTCTAGGATCGATCAAGAAACTAAGTCTGATTGACTCTTTGGGTCTCTGCTAGAACCCAAACCCACTTACACAGGTACTTTCTCCAAAGACGCAGGTTGTATGAGACCCGCGGTCTCTCTCCTAAGCGTTGTTCAACTTCCAAGCCAACTGGGTCCTAGCTTTTTTCTGGATAAGCTTCGTCCTTCTTGCGACCATGGTTATGACCATTCACCTAACTCAAAAGGCGTTTTACGATTTCATGTATTGGGTCTTTGCACATGAGTCACCCCGACTCTCCCGACCTCTGAAATCCCAACAGGGACCTAGCACGTGCTAGCCCTTCTATTCTCCTTCACGGATGTGACCCTTTGCTATGATCATGCATCAATCTTTCGAGCACATCGCAATTTTGCGTATTGGGGACTCCCGATGTGATTCACCTTCATTCTCCCAAGGTCCAAACTCCCGATGCTTTAGATCTGACAGCCTAGATCCTCCCTCGATCCGACGTCTCAAATCAAATCGCGCTCACTCCTGACTCCCAAAATGTCGATATTTCGAAGCGCCAAATCAACGGCCCACAATCCCCGTGATCCAATGGTCTTGATTTCCTTTTCGCGTATTGGGACTTTGCATTTCATGAATTTGGAGGACCTCTCACCTCCCTTCTCTCGATATCTGAACTCCCAATATCTCCCTGGGAAACCAACAATCCAGATCTCTCCTTGATCTGACAGCTCAAATCAAATCGTGAGCTCTGATTTCGTGAGTTCCTAGAACTCTTACTTCCGATTTCCTGAGTTGTGAACTCTCGACAAGACTAGATCTATGGTTTAGCTCCCTCCTCCGAGCAATGGCTGTGATCAAATCACGATTTCACGATTCATGATTTCTTATAACCCTACCTTCGAATTCTCTGAGTCACGAGTCAACGAAACGCTAATCTCTCACCACATGTCCCCTTTGATGGATGGTTTGCAACCCCGCTCCTCCTGTGTGCTTTCAAAGCTTATCGTTAGTGCACTTTACCTTGATCGGATGGCTATGATTCTTTTGCACTCAGACCGAATGGTTGAGCTCTTTTCCCCTCTGTGCCTATTCCTCATTGTTTGGATGATGATAGGATGGTCCAGATATTTCCCCCTAAGCTTACGCTTTCTTCTGACGATTTTTGAAAGATTCAAAGGCTTCGACCTTTGTCCTTCCTGGGAATCCATTTCTTGGATCTCGGTAACACTTATGAAAAGTGTTATTCCTCTTAAGTTTGGTCTTGTGGAGACTTCGACTTCTGTAATGAACCTCCTTGTTACGACGACAAACCTCTTATAACAAGTACAATTTTATTTTTTTTGTGTGTGTGCGCGTGTGTACAAGGATAATAAATACATTCAACTCTACGTCGCCATACGACGAAAAACATGATGCATGCAATGCAATGACAACAAAAGATCTAAGATGCACATAAACCTCTGCAAGGATTGAACGACAATTAATAAGACTGACTACCCATTTGTCCTACCCTGCAATGGTTAGGACATCCAAGAAACATAAGCAGCGCTCAAGCCCAGGTTCCCATTGATTTTAACCATTTAAGGTCTCAGGGTTGGCGATTGTTCTAAGGAACATGGAAGCATCTACATCCCGCCCAACACAAGCAGACCAAGCAATAAATTGTTTACAACCAAGTACAACAAAATTTAATGAATGATCATGTCCTCTACGGAAGGCGCAAGTCAGAAGGACACCGACAATAACCAATCATTAGTTAAGACTCAACATTACCTACGACTCAATTGGCAATGAGTACAGATCGAACACTTCATTTAGTTTCCGTTGGTCGACGAGTTACCAACCCAACCTTAAAAATGTATATTCAATTAATTGCAAATCCCCATTTACTAAGTCATGATAATTTATTGTACTTAATTCAAGGACATTACACTATATATGTTTACCACTAACAATAAAAATTACGATATCGTTACCATAAAATAATGAACACATTACATTTAGATCATAATAACTTTGCAAAAATAATAACCACAGTTCATCTTACGTGTTATCCATAACAATACAACTACAATATCATTACCATAAAACGACAACACCCTTACATTTAAATTACCATAACTTTGCAATGATAACAATCACATTGCAAGACATTGACAATTATTATAGCAAGTACGGAAATAATCATGACATTAACACAACCATTATTATCGCATTTAACAAAGTTATCTATAGTACAACATATTGAAGTAGTGAATCATTATTAACTTCTTAAATTACTCACTACTACTTCAGTGTTGCTTGGGAGAGTACCTTTAATCAACTGCAAGGCAAGACAATTAATGCGACAGGTCAGACCTTGAATTGGGTTAACTTTTAAAATCTAATTCACAGTAATTCACTCTAATTTCAAGTCTAGTTTATCGAGGTCAGCATCCTAAATTTGCATAACTTAAAAACTATTGTTGGCAACTTTTAAGTCCATTTTAATCATGTAACCGATCAATCTTAGCAATCTACCGATAAAACGTTTATACCATTATCAAGAGAGCATTATTTTTAACCTAATCATCATTACCAATTTTTATATTTATTTTTTACATTCACATTAATTAATTATTTCTGCAATAAATAAATAAAACTCAAAATAACATTAATAAAATAAGTTACCCTAATTTGCAATTGATATTGAAATTGATATAGTGGTTAAAAACACTTAAAAATAAGACTCTGCAACATTCGACTCTGCATTGTTTCTAGGTTAGTTTTAAGTTTGGCTTCCCTCCTCTACATTTTTCTATTGATTCTATATGTTCATATTAAAAATTCTAGGATTATTTTGTTTGGTCTCTCCCTAAGACTTTTTGATATATGAGTGAATTAATCATTTCTTTAGAATGCAAATGAGATAAATCAATAATAAGAACTACAAAGGGAACTTGTGTACCTGATTTAAGTAGGGTTGGAATGCACAAGCTCCCCTCATAATGATGTTGCATTACTCATTAACAGCTATTTATGAAAACTGTACATAACATTTGAGAAAATAGATTCAGTGGCTAGGATGTAGCAATAGAGGGAACCAAAAACAAAAAGAGACTTAGTTACCATAATCATTCATTGTCTTGATTAGTGGGAGTCAACAGGGACTTAAGGTTGCTAGTTGAACTCGATCCCACCAAAGGTCCACTCCTTCGTAGCCACCGCACCACTAATCACACGTGTGACCCACATAATCAACCTATCCAAACACCTTTCAAAATTGTGAAAACACGGTTCATTGTTTCCGTGAGTCTTATCAGACACCATTTTAGATTTGTGTAGAATTTCTTCCATAGCTCGAGCTCACAATTTTAACCTGCCTAAAGGTCACTCTCCTCAAATGGGCCGGTCACTCTCCTCAAATGGTGACTGGTACATGAGGTTGTAGAGCTCACAATATCCTCATTTGGAGCTTACATTTCTATTTCTCTCTGGTCGCAATATGCGTTTGTGTATTCATTTATGTGTGAATGCTTTCTCTGCATTCTTGTAAAAATTGAGATGACAAAAAGGAAAAAGGTAACTGTAAATGGAAATGCTCTCAATGGGAGGAAAGACTTGTCGAATGGAAACAATAATTAACACTAAAGATATAAGAGTTGCCACTTAAAAAAAAAGCAGCAATCATTGGTGCCACTCAAATCACCACAGACTATAGTGGGTGAATGGATAGTCACTATTGCAGATATCTTCCACTCAAATCCTTGAGAACACAAACGCAGAGATATGTAAAACCAAAATCGCAGAGATCATGTGGTCAAAATTCACGTGGGTGTCTTCCCCCAAATCGCTGAGAAACACAACACAAATGCAGAGATATGTAAAACCAAAATCACAGAGATTATGTGGTCAAGTTTGCGTGGGTATCTTCCACAAATCCACAGATAAATACAAACAAAAGGGTACAAATATGGGTGTTTAATTGAGTGGGTTTTCTCCACGGAAATGCATGGAAATGCAAACATAAAAATGCAGACCAAAAAAATGTAAGGCACAGTTGTAGATCGCACAGAACCACAAAAGGTCGACAAGGCCGAGGTCATAAAATCTCTTTTGTCCAATACCAACATGCAATAGCAGAGTAAGAAGAAATATTTTTATAACCGTAACACAATTACAATCGTCGAAGAAAAGAAAGGAAAACCAATCAATCCGACAAGAACCCATGAAGAATTAAACCAAGTAGTTTTCATCTCACAAGCCAAGATAAAAATGTTGATAACAATAAGAGAGGGCCAAGGTCCTAATACCTTATATTATGCAAAATGAAAAACATATCGTTGCCTGATCACCTGCTCCACGTGACGCCTGCGCTCTGCATGCAATCCTTCTCGTCGATCGTCGAGACTACACCGGTACCTCCCAGCCAACGCTAGGGGTACTCTGCTTCCCCCTTAGCCCCCCGAGCTGCAAAGGGGCCACACAATATCTAGATGGTACATCTAGCTCCCAGCTCGCCTCGCAAGGCCGAGCTACCACTCCTATCCGAGCTGGGAAATCCCAACTCCCCACAAGTAATCAGTCAAGTCAAAAATTCGGCAGCGTAACATTACACTAATAGTCGATTCCCCATCTTCCTTCTCCTCTCTCTCTTTTATAGAATTGTAGAACTTCCATTCTTTCCCTAATCTCATTAAATTTAAGTTTTAATAAAAATCTTCTAATAATTCTCCTTCATACAAGTGTCGTCCATCCCCCACTTTCCTCCAATAATTATTTTCTTTAAATTAATAATTGTCTTATTTCCCTCACCCACCTAGAGTTACTCCTAAATTTACTCCTAGGTGTCCCTTAGATTCCCTTACAGGTTTTAAATACTTTCCCTAAATGAATTTGCTAATTCAGTTCAATTTAGAAGGTTCTTAATTGCAGATTCTTTACTAAGTTGTCCTCGCTTTTTACCATAAGTTCCCCTCTTTCCTTTATTATGTTACCTCCATAACCTAGTTTCCTAAATTTTATATTTCCTTCTTTCCCCTTTTTATTAGAGCCAAAATGACAGTTGTGCAATTTACTCTTTTCCTTTTATTATTAATTTAATATCTTTTTACACTTTCACAAGTTAAATAATTTATTTCTTCTTTACCTTTGATATCCACAGATTTTATTTAAGTTCTTACTCTCTTCATTTTACCCAGAAATTTATGAAGTCCACAATGATTACTTAAGTGGTTTTTATTTTATACTTTATTAGTTTATTTTTAGAGAGGCAATTTCTTACGGGTAGACAAAATTTTACCCCTAGCAAAGTTTCAAACTTAGGACTTAGATTTTGAACTAGGCAACATTTAATTAGGGGAGTTGTTTTAAAATTTATTAACATGTTAATTTTCTTAGGGCCATCTAGGTTTTTTCCTTTATCACCATCATCGTGACGTGCCCTTCAGGACGCACTACATGGTCCAAGGGTGCCACTCGCCTCTAGTGTTTCTTTTGCACGACCTGTCCTTCAGAACGCACTACGTGCTCCAAGGGTGCCACTCGCCTCTTGTGTTTCTTTTGCGCGACGTGCCCTTCAGAATGCACCACGTGCTCCAAGGGTGCCACTTGCCTCTTGACTGATTGGTAGACATCAATAACCCCTGGAGTCAACACTCCGCCAGGTGAACTTGTGGGAGACTAAGGGCTTCTAAGGAATAAGGCACCCGCCTTATTGTGCGCCCCTTAGAATCATCATGAGCGATTGTCGCAGTCTTCCCTCACAGCATCGTGGATCCTCTCAAACTACGTAATCATTAACCTACAGTTTGATCCACGGTGGTAGTGCTAGTAGGCTGTGGCAAGGCTACTATCCACACCTCTCCCTCAACCTCGCTGGTAGTCGTGTGTGGCCCCTTTACTCCATATGTGAGTCTGGTCAGCAAGCTATCAACAGCCTTCATCATCAACAATCATGTCAGACATGTCCACATCATATCATCTAATCAAATGTACTAAAATCACAGTAAAAGAGTCAAACCCAGTAGCACACTCCCTTACTCGATCTGGAGTCCAAGGGTTCCATCCATGCCTCTACATCCTCAAGGTCCAAAACCCTACACACTCAGTAAAACCGAGTCAATAGCACATGTCTATATCAAAGAAGTAAAACATCATTTCATCTACCATAATGCATCATAATCAAGGACAAATGTTTTAATATCATAATAGTCTGGATCACTTGCGAGCAAGTGTCCTCAAAGAATAAGTTTTCTCAGTGTGCCAGAGTGGGATGTTACATACACCCCCTCTTGGTCTAAACTTTGTCCTGAAGTTTCTCAATATAAATGCTGAAATAAGTGTATCACAGTATCATATATCTATCTATCAAACAAAAATGGAAACTGATGGCGCATATCATATGCGTCCTCCCAGGTCGTCGAGTTTGAACTATAATTGTCCCACTGGACCTTGACCTGATCTACCGTTCAACGTCGTAACTGTCGAATGCGATGATCTAAGATGTGGACTGGCTCAGCCATGAGCACTCCCTCATCTGATACCTGCAAGGAACTCATGTCAATCACATGTGTAGGATCACTAATATAATGTCTCAAAATAGATACATGAAAAACATCGTGCATACGCCTCAAAGAATCAGGCGAGACTAGTTGATAGGTCATGGGCCCCTTTCTCTCCACAACCTCGAAAGGTCCCACGAACCTAGGAGAGAGTTTATCTCCCCTTCCAAACTTGATCGAACTCTTATGTAGTTTAACCCGCAAGAAGACTCGATCGCCGACCTCGTAACTACGGTCGACTTGGTGCGCATCGACATAACTCTTCTATCGATCTTGCACTTCTTTAATCCTTTGTATTATGGTTTGCATTTTCTCTTCCATTTCTTGGATCACTTCTGGTCCCACCAGGACCCTATCCTCAATCTGATCACAACTCAAGGGCGTCTGACACGATCGCCCGTAAAGAAACTCAAAAGGCACCATCTTAATGGTGCTTTGTTAACTGTTGTTGTAAGCGAACTCTACTAGTGGCAAGAATTCTTCCCAACACTTTTGTTGGTCCATCACGTACATGTGCAACATGTCTTCCAAGGTTTGGTTCGTTCATTCAGTCTTCTCGTCAGTCTCCGGGTGATACGCAGTACTAAAGTTAAGTTGGGTTCCCAAGGCCTCTTGGAAACTCATCCAAAATCGACCAGTAAACATCGATCCTCGATTGGATATAATCTTCTTAGGCACGCCATGCAGCCTCACAATCTCATTGATGAAAACTCTAGCTATGTCAAGTGCCTGATACATCGTACGCACAGGAATAAAGTGAGCACTCTTCGTTAGAGTGTCTACTACTACGAAAATCGAGTCAGGTCTCTTTGCCGTCAGTGGAAATCCAACAATAAAATCCATCGAAATAAACTCCCATTTCGATTCCGGAATAGCATGTGGTTGTAGTAATCCTCCTGGGTGTCTATGTTCATCCTTTACCTGCTGACATTCTAGACACCTGGCCACATAGTTGACTATGTTGGCCTTCATTCCCCTCAAGAAAAATAAGGGTTTAAGGTATGCCCTCATCTTCGTGACTCCCAGGTGAGTCATGTAAACTGCTCTATGAGTCGTGCTCAGGATCAACATCCTCAACTCGTCATTTGGTGATACGTAAATCCGACCTTTAAACCTCAATAACCCATTTCTATCAAATGAAAATCCCTCATATCGTGGTACCATCATTATATTCTGTCTGATAAAACCCTCGACCTCCTTGTACCAATCATTGTCATGCTGTAAAGTGAGAATCTTCTCACTTATATTCATTTGAAGAGGTAACACCAAAAATATGCGTGGTCTCCAACTCAAATCATCTGCCACTCGGTTCACTATTCCCTTTATGTAAGTAATCTCAAAATCGTACTCGCTAAGAAATTCTGACCAATGTTGTTGTCGCATGTTCAGGTCGCTTTGCGTAAAAATGTGTTATAGTCCACAATGATCAGTCTTTAGTTCAAATTTTCATCCAACAAGGTAGTGTCTCCAAACCTTCAAGGCATATACGATGGCTAATAACTCCAAATCATACGTCGCGTAGTTCTCCTCATGCCTTCTCAGTTTCCTTGAAATGTAAGCAATCACTCATCCATCTTGCATCAAGACTCTGCCTAAACCTTCCTTGGATGCGTCAGTGCATACCAAGAAGTCCGCGTCCATGCCAGGGATCTTTAGTATCAGTGTTGTCGTAAACAACTCCTTAAGCCTCCGAAATGCTTCCACGCATTTCTCGGTCCAAACGAACTTCTTGTTTTTCTTCTCCAATTCCATGATCGGATTTGCTATCTTCGAAAATCCCTTAACAAACCATTGATATTATCCTACTAAACCCATAAAGCTATGCACTTTCATGACATTCGTTGGCGCAGACCATTCCATAATAGCCTCGACCTTGGCTGGATCCACGACGATACCTTCGCCAGAGATGATGTGCCCTAAGTAGTGAATCCTCGATTGATAAAAAGAGCATTTGGACAACTTCTCATACAATTTGTGCTCTCATAGACACTATAGTACCAAGCACAAGTGCTCGTCATGCTCCTCCGTCGTATGAGAGTAAATCAAAATATCGTCAATGAATGCTTGGACAAACTTGTCCAAGTACTCGCGGAACACCCCGTTCATCAAACTCATAAATACCCCTGGGATGTTTGTCAGTCCAAACCGTAAAATAGTAAACTCGTAATGTCCAAACCTCGTCTTAAAGGCGGTCTTAGGGATGTCATCCTCCTTGATCCGCAACTGGTGATACCCTGATCGTAAATCAATCTTGGAGAACACCATCACACCCTTCATTTGATCGAATAGATCATTAATTCTTGGCAAGGGATATTGATTCTTGATCGTGGCCTTGTTCAGTTGATGGTAGTCAATGCAAATCCTCCACGATCCGTCCTTCTTTCGTATGAAAATAACCAGTGCACCCCATGGTGACACACTAGGACGTATCAGTCCCAGGTCCAACAACTCCTTCAGTTGCATTTTCAACTCTTGTAACTCTAGGGTCGACATCCAATAAAGCGTTCTTGCTATCAGTTCAGTCCCCGGTTTTAGGTATATGGTAAATTCAAATTCCCTCTCCGACGGCATCCCAGGTAACTCCTCCAGAAACATGTCCACAAACTCTCTCACCATCGGAAGGTGTTCTAGACCTTCTGCTACTCCCTTCTCATTTAACGCAAGGATCGCATAAAGCTTGCACCCCTTGTGCATACTCTTCCGTAGTTGTAAGGAAGAGATGAACCTCAGGGAAACTCCCTGGTTCCATCCTACAATCACACATATCTTTCGTTCATCATCGACCAAGCTCAACTGTTTCGTCTTATAGTTGAGTATCGCCTCATGTGACTCCAACCAATCCATACCAATCACGATATCATAAGATCCTAGGATTGTGACGTACAGGTTGGCCCTTGTGAAAAACTCTCCTAGGTTAAGGATACAGTCCATAACCTTTCCTCCAACCTTTTGTTTGGCTCCCGAAGCCATCTCCATGAAGCTAAACTCATCTTGTTCGACTGTCTTTGCCTTAATTCTTTTTAGTGATACACCGGAAGTGAAACTCTCGGTAGCACCAGGATCTATCAAAATACTAAGGGTCTGGTCAGCGATAGTACCTGTCGTCTCGAGCATAGTTGACTGGTGCTTTGCTTGGTGGTTATTCACCACTGAATGAATCTGATGGGCCTTGCCCATATCTCCCACAGTAGTGGGTCCTGCTAATCTGGATGCTCTTGTCCTCTCCATAGGACAGTCGTGCTGGTAGTGTGGCTCCCCACACGTCCAACACCCCTTCTTCATCCCAGTAGTCCTGGTACCCAAAGTAGAAGCTGACGGCCCATCGGCCTGGTACCCTGGTCTGTTCTGTTGAACAGGCCTAAACTGCTATTGTTGGGGGCGATGTTGTTGCTGATGTTGTGGTCCCCGATAAGGTGTACACTGTTGAGGCAGTGGTTGTTGAGGTATAGTGAAAGTGGATCCCCTCTGGAAGCCACGATTTCCCACCGTATGTCTCACTGGTGTCTGGTGCTGCTATGTTCTAGATGAAACCTGCCCTACTGGTCTCGTTAGAGTCCTAGTCTGACCTCCACTGATAAGCTCCTCCTTGGCTATGAGGGCCTTCTGGATGGCATCGTGCAAGGTTTGAGGCATCAAAATCCTAACCTTTCCACGCAGGCTGTCGTTAAGGCCGAATATGAACATGTTGAACTTAAGTTTCTCAGTGTTAAGGTGCAGAGCATACCGGAGCAGCTCCATAAAACGTGCCTCATACTCGGGCACCGTACGACCTCCCTGTCTTAAGGCATTGAACTCATTGAGATAACGCTCAATGAATTCCTCTGAAAGGTACCTCTCTCGGAACCGTTCCTCAAACAGCTCCCATGACACGTCTTCGACGGCCATGTTCAGCTATGGTAGGAGCGTCTTCCACCATAGAATAGCGCTCCCCTTTAGTTGAAATACCGCCATGCATACCTTCATGTTGTAGGTATATTCATGAAGTGTGAAGCACATCGCCATGTTCTCCAACCATGCCTCGGCGGCGATGTCGTCTAGGGCACCAAAGAACTTGGGAAATTTGACCTTCTCGAGTTCACGGTGAATGCTACCAGTACCGACCGAAGCACATAAAGGAACCTCAGTAGGTGTCGTTTCTCTGGCCTCATCTCTATCCAAATGGCTGATCAGTGCCTCGGACATGCGCTAAAAAGATCTCATCATTCCGACAACATCGCCAACTGTTATTTTCTCCTATCTGACAACCTACTCATCTCCCTTAGGGGTTAGACCCCTCAGGTGTGGATGCTACTGGAGGCGTCGTGCCTCCTCCCCTCTCACCTTGTCGTCTGCCTCCATAGCTTCCTCTAACCATGATTACCTACACGGACACAACCAACTCTATTAGCAACGATATAATCCAATCATGTCAACGAAAGTCGTAGCGATCCCAAGTCGCGGGTCGAACCAGCTCCGATACCATATGTAACGAACCTCCTTGTTACGACGACAAACCTCTTATAACAAGTGCAATTTTTTTATTTGTGTGTGTGTGCACGTCTGTATAAGGATAATAAATGCATTTGACTCTGCGTTTCCATACGATGACGAACATGACGCATGCAATGCGATAACAACAAAAGATCTAAGACGCACATAAACCTCTGCAAGCATTGAACGACAATCAACCGACAATTAATAAGACTGACTACCCATTCGTCCTACCCTGCAATGGTTAGGACCTCCAAGAACACATAAGAAACGCTTAGGCCCAGGTTCCCATTGATTTTAACCATTTAAGGTCTCAGGGCTGGCGACTATTCTGAGGAACATGGAGGCATCTACATCTCACCCGACACAAGCAGACCAAGCAATAAATTGTTTACAACCAAATACAACAAAAGTTAATGAACGACCACGTCCTCTACGGAAGGCGCAAGTTAGAAGGACACCAACAATAACCAACCATTAGTTAAGACTCAGCATTACCTATGACTCAATTGGCAACGAGTATAGATCGAACACTTCATTTAGTTTCCATTGGTCGACGATTTACCAACCCAACCTTAAAAATGTATATTCAATTAATTGCAAATCCCCATTTACTAAGTCATGATAACTTATTATACTTAATTCAAGGACATTACACTTTATATGTTTACCAATAACAATAAAAATTACAATATCATTACCATAAAATAATGAACACATTAGATTTAGATCATAATAACTTTGCAAAAATAATAACCACAGTTCATCTTATGTGTTATCCATAACAATACAACTACAATATCATTACCATAAAACGACAACACCCTTACATTTAAATTACCATAACTTTGCAATGATAACAATCACATTGCAAGACATTGACAATTATTATAGCAAGTACGACAATAATCATGACATTAACACAACCATCATTATCGCATTTAACAAAGTTATCTATAGTACAGCATATTGAAGTAGTGAATCATTATTAACTTCTTAAATTACTCACTACTACTGCAGTGTTGCTTGGGAGAGTACCTTTAATCAACTACAAGGCAAGACAATTAATGCCACAAGTCAGACCTTGAATTGAGTTAACTTTTAAAATCTAATTCACAGTAATTCACTCTAACTTCAAGTCTAGTTTATCAAGGTTAGCATCCTAAATTTGCATAACTTAAAAACTATTGCTGGAAACTTTTAAGTCCATTTTAATCATGTAACCGATCAATCTTAGCAATCTACCGATAAAACGTTTATACCATTATCAATAGAGC
Source organism: Picea engelmannii (assembly GCA_009831015.1). Classification (NCBI taxonomy): domain Eukaryota; kingdom Viridiplantae; phylum Streptophyta; class Pinopsida; order Pinales; family Pinaceae; genus Picea; species Picea engelmannii. The sequence continues at coordinate 1,325,532 of ML780314.1, read as the reverse complement.
ATTACTTTCAACCTAATCATCATTACCAAGTTTTATATTTATTTGTTACATTCACATTAATTAATTATTTCTGCAATAAATAAATAAAACTCAAAATAACATTAATAAAATAAGTTACCCTAATTTACAATTAATATTGAAATTGATACAGTGGTTAAAAACACTTAAAAATAAGACTCTGCAGCATTCGACTCTGCATTGTTTCTAGGTTAGTTTTAAGTTTGGCTTCCCTCCTCTACATTTTGTATTGATTCTATATGTTCATAAAACAAATTCTAGGATTATTTTGTTTGGTCTCTCCTTAAGACTTTTTGATATATGAGTGAATTAATCATTTCTTTAGAATGAAAATGAGATAAATCATTAATAAGAACTACAAAGGGAACTTGTGTACCTGATTTAAGTAGGGTTGTAATGCATAAGCTCCCCTCATAATGATGTTTCATTACTCATTAATAGCTATTTATGAAAACTGTACATAACGTTTGAGAAAATAGATTCAATGGCTAGGATGTAGCAATAGAGGGAACCAAAAACAAAAAGAGGCTTGGTTACCATAATCATTCACTGTCTTGATTAGTGGGAGTCAACGGGGAATTGAGGTTGCTGGTTGCACTCGATCCCACCAAAGGTCCACTCCTTCATAGCCACCGCACCACTAATCAAATGTGTGACCCACATAATCAACCTATCCAAACACCTTTCAAAATTATGAAAACACAGTTCATTGTTCCCGTGAGTCTTATCAGACAGCATTTTAGATTCATGTAGAATTTCTTCCATAGTTCAAGCTTGGCATTTTAACCTGGCTAAAGGTCACTCTCCTCAAATGGGCCAGTCACTCTCCTCAAATGGTGGCTGGTACACGAGGTTGTAGAGCTCACAATATCCTCACTTGGAGCTTACATTTCTATTTCTCTCTGGTTGCAATATGCGTTTGTGTATTCATTTATGTGTGAATGCTTTCTCTGCATTCTTGTAAAAATTGAGATGACAAAAAGGAAAAAGGTAATTGTAAATGGAAATGTTGTCAATGGGAGGAAAGACTTGTCGAATGGAAATAACAATTAACATTGAAGATATAAGAGTTGCCACTTAAAAAAAAAGTAGCGATCATTGGTGCCACTCAAATCACCATAGACTATAATGGGTGAATGGATAGTCACTATTGCAGATATCTTCCACTCAAATCAGTGAGAAACACAACACAAATGCAGAGATATGTAAAACCAAAATCGCAGAGATCATGTGGTCAAAATTCACGTGGGTATCTTCCCCCAAATCACTGAGAAACACAACACAAATGCAGAGATATGTAAAACCAAAATCATAGATATTATGTGGTCAAATTTGCGTGGGTATCTTCCACAAATCCGTAGAGAAATACAAACAAAAAGGTGCAGAGATGGGTGTTGAATCGAGTGGGTTTTCTCCACCGAAATGCAAACATAAAAATGCAGACCAAACAAACATAAGCCACAGTTGTAGATCGCACAGAACCATGAAAGGTCAACAAGGCCGAGGTCCTAAAATCTCTTTTGTCCAATACTGACATGCAATAGCAGAGTACGAAGAAATATTTTTATAACCGTAAAACATTTACAATCGCCAAAGAACAAAAAGGAAAACCAATCAATCCGACGAGAACCCATCCAGAGTTAAGCCAAGTAGTTTTCATCTCACAAGCCAAGATAAAAATGTTGATAACAATAAGAGAGGGCCAAGGTCCTAATACCTTCTATCATGCAAAATTAAAAACATACCGTTTCATGATCACCTGCTTCGGGTGACGTCCGCGTGCTCCGTGCAATCCTGCTCGCCGACCATCGAGACTACACCAGTACCTCCTAGCCAACGCTAGGGGTAATCTACTTCCCCCTTAGCCCCCCGAGCCGCAAAGGGGCCACACAATATCCAGATGGTACGTCTAGCTCCCAGCTCGCCTCACAAGGCCGAGCTACCACTCCTATCCGAGCTAGGAAATCCCAACTCCCCACAAGTAATCAGTCAAGTCAAAAATTTGACAGCGTAACGTTACGCTAACAACCAATTCCCCTTATTCCTTCTCCTCTCTCTCTCTTTTATAGAATTTTAGAACTTCCATTCTTTCCCTAATCTCATTAAATTTAAGTTTTAATAAAAATCTTCTAATAATTCTCCTTCGTACAAGTTTCGTCCATCCCCCACTTTCCTCCAATGATTATTTTCTTTAAATTAATAATTGTCTTATTTCCCTCACCCACCTAGAGTTACTCCTAAATTTAATCCTAGGTGTCTCATAGATTCCCTTACAGGTTTTAAATACTTTCCCTAAATGAAGTTGCTAATTTAGTTCAATTTAGAAGGTTCTTAATTGCAGATTCTTTACTAAGTTGTCCTCGCTTTTTACCATAAGTTCCCCTCTTTCCTTTATTATGTTACCTCCATTCCCTAGTTTCCTAAATTTTATATTTTCTTCTTTCCCCTTTTTATTAGATCCAAAATGGCAGTTGTGCAATTTACTCTTTTCCTTTTATTATTAATTTAATATCTTTTTACACTTTCACAAGTTAAATAATTTATTTCTTCTTTACCTTTGATATCCACAGATTTTATTTAAGTTCTTACTCTCTTCATTTTACCCAAAAAATTATGAATTCCCCAATGATTACTTAAGTAGTTTTTATTTTAAACTTTATTATTTTAGTTTTAGAGAGGCAATTTCTTACGGGTAGACAAAATTTTACCCCTAGCAAAGTTTCGGACTTAAGACTTAGATTCTAAACGGGGAGACATTTAATTAGGGGAGTTGTTTTAAAATTTATTAACGTGTTAATTGTCTTAGGGCCATCTAGGTTTGTTCCTTTATCACCATCATTGCGACGTGCCCTTCAGGACGCACTACGTGCTCCAAGGGTGTTACTCGCCTCTAGTGTTTCTTTTGCGTGACGTGCCCTTCAGGATGCACTACATGCTCCAAGGGTGCCACTCACCTCTTGTGTTTCTTTTGTGTGACGTGCCCTTTAGGATGCACCACGTGCTCCAAGGGTGCCACTTGCCTCTTGACTGATTGGTAGACATCAATAACCCCTGGAGCCAACACTCCGCCAGGTGAACTTGTGGGAGACTAAGGGCTTCTAAGTAATAAAGCCCCCACCTCATTGCGTGCCCCTTAGAATCATCATGAGAAACTGTCACAATTTTCCCTCATGGCATCGTGGGTCCTCTCGAACTAGGTAATTGTTAACCTACAGTTCGAGCCATGGTGGGAGTGCTAGTAGGCTGTGGCAGGGCTATTGTCCACACCTCTCCCTCAACCTCTCTGGTAGTCGTGTGTGGCCCCTTTACTTCATATGTGAGTCTGGTCAGCAAGCTATCGTCAGCCTGCATCATCAACAATCATGTCAGACATATCCACATCATATCATCTAATCAAATGTACTAAAATCACAGTAAAACAATCAAACCCTAGTAGCACACTCCCTGACTCGATCCAGAGTATAAGGGTTTCGTCGATGCCTCTGCATCCTCAAGGTCCAAAACCCTGCACACTCAGTAAAACCGAGTCAATAGCACCTGTCTATATCAAAGAAGTAAAACATCATGTCATCTACCATAACGCATCATAATCAAGGACAAATGTTTTAATATCATAATAGTCTGGATCACTTGCGAGCAAGTGTCCTCAAAGAATAATTTTTCTCAGTGCGCCAGAGCAGGATGTTACAACTTCCCACACACTCCTTGAGGTTCAGGGATTTCAATAACTCAAATCCAAAGGATTTCTCAAAGAGAAATTCCCCTCACCCTCCTGGCGTTCTCCTTTTCTGATTCTTGGACTTCTTGTATAGTCCCTTCGACACTTAGTCGAATCTCGGATATGTGCACTCCTTGCACCAAATCTTTACACAAGGTTCAGATTCTTGAGGACGACTGTGCATGCCTTGCACCAGTCTCTTTACACTCCTTGTAAAGGGAAAGTTTTGTGTTATCTCTTCTGATTTTCAGAATCGAAACAAATCCCGTCAATGCACTCCTTGCGTTCTGTGTGCACACCTTGCACCATTTCAACAAAAGAGAAAACAATTGAAACTTATCCTAACATTTACAGTTCCATCCACTCATAATGGAATTCATTCATTCATTCATGAGAACACAACAACAGAGAATTGCAAACAATGTGCACAGCATGCATTGGGTCAATTTTCCTCTATTATATTCAAAAGTGAAAATGGCTACAATTGAAATCAAAAACAAAAACTGAAAACTCAGAAATCTCCTACTAACTTGCAACTAGTCTCATTTGGGTGTACAAAACCTCTATTTATCTCAGAGGGTTCTTAGGGTTCCCCCCTGGCTACTTGTCTACTCTAAAACTTAACCTAACGACTATCTATACCAGTCGCATTCCAGAGCCAGAGTGGAAACTCCCACATCGCTCACGATCATTCAAGCATGCCTCAAAATATTTCTCCATCGTTGATTTCAAGCATGCCTCAGAATATTATTCTGGCACTGAGTTCAGGTGTGCTTCAAAATATCCGATGTGACTGTCAGTGTTGATATTCCAAAAATATTCTCAGATGTTGAGTGCTCCTGCTCCACGTGTTTTCCAACAATGCTATTGCATCAGGTAGGGGCCATTGGGGAGGCTAAGGTAGAATTATACCACAGTGATCAACACAAGATAGGGAGTCTGGTGGGATAGTTGGGAAAAGGGTGGTGGGAAGGGGGGTTAGGTCTATGGAAAAAAAATAGGTTTAAAATTGATAGGAACCACAACAATCAGGAAAAAGAGAGGAATCCAATGGTAGAGGTCCCAATTAAAGCTGTCGGAAATGGGGTATCATAGGTATCATTGTGATCAATACGAAAAGAGGAATCCAATGGGACAGGTCGTAAATAAGAGTGTGGGAAGGCCTATAACTCTCTTTTTTTAACTCCTGCAAAGTTATAATCCAATCTAAATACTTCTACAGCGTCGGAATGCCCAAATTATTAACTGTAACAAATGTGTATTCAATTCGCAACCATAATGCAGGAGGCTAGGTGGCACGACAATAGATGTTGTTTGTTCCTTCTCTATTTTATTCTCATCCCAAGGGTCAGGTTTTTCATGGTTCCTATAGACAAGGATTTTCCCTGTGCTATATCTCTCTGATATACATGTTGGGTCGAACAATAGTACTCGGCCCAATATCTCAGGGAACCAATTAAGGAGGCTCGATCATACCCTTAGTCGTACTACCTGATTACCTAGGTACTAGAGAGTATATTCCTGAGTGTTGTTCTCGGTGGAATTATAGCAGTCAAGAAGTTGATCGGTTGATCAACGAAGGGTTTCAGGATATCTAGGTCAGTCTGTATACAGGTGTTGTTTGATGCCCTACCACCTGAAGGAATAGTAGCAGGGGTTACAAGGGTGTCCAACAATGTGAGCTTAAATACCTCTTGTATTCCCTGCGTGTATGCTTCCCCGATCGTGGATTTATACATTGAATGACAGATATGTGTTGCTTAAAGAGGTTTGAATACGTCTCTACTCTGAAAGAATTTAACCTGCAATTCCTGCCCAAGAAAGAGTTATGATACCACTTGTAAGGTACCATATGTAATATAATATGAAAAAACAATAATATTCAATAGATATCAATGTAACAACAAAATATTGAGAAGAGCAACACCAAAAATGATACCTTTATTCAAAGAAATCAATGTTCACTTGCCTCTTTGAGGGGGAAACCTCCAACAGAGAAGATATCTATTACAATAATTCTCAAGATAGCTTTTTCATACTTCCTACTCTTATTTATACTAATTCTTTCTTCTAAAGAACATTCTAGAGGAAGATCCTTCTAGAAGTGGAAGCTTCTATTAGGTCTTCTTACATTGAGTTGTTCACATTTATTTAATATCCCTTATTAACTAATGTCGGCCTTTATTACATGGAAAATATATATTATGCTGACTAATAACCAACTAAGAGGGGTTAGTATCGGATCCTAACACATTCTCACTAATAGTTAATATAGTTTTATATAGACTACACTCTACACCCACTCTATTGGTTCTTTCACTAACTCCTATAACAACTTCTTAATTAGGCATTCATTTTCTATCTATAATTAATTTACCACAAAGGTAGTGACAACCCTACTAAAATATTGGTTGATTGGTTATAGGGTTGATATGCTTGTTGACTTAGCCTTCCTCTCCCTCTTTGTGTGGCATGTGTGTGTGTGGGTGAATAATAGAAAAAATAGTGGTATACGCCTATATGTGGAATATCCAAATAGTTTAGATATGACTATAAAATATCCTCTCCATAATGACCATGTCACATTTAATCTCCATTGGATGACTATCTCGTTTCCCCACAAACTCTTCACCTTCCTTTTGTTTCTATATCTTCCTCTAACTTATTGGGTCTATGCTTGATTGTTCAACTTCCTCAAGTTGCAACCTTTCAATTTCCTCCAACACCATCCTACGTTGGTATGAGAACTTGTCATGTTAATCTTGAATGCTTCTCATTGTACTCTTGCTAGCATTAATAATCATTCTTTGTCTGCTTATCCTCTAACTATATTACACATTTCACATCCATGCCTAAATTGTGTGCTCACCATTTTATTGTGCCCATGCTTCTTCACATGCACTTCTATCTATGACACATATCTTCTATTGTTCTTCTATTACCTCTTTTATCTCTATTGTGGATTTCATGTGTTGCGCTCTCATGTTGTATTCTCATTATTATAAGTATTATCCTGGACATGTATGCATCAAATTCCACTTGTGCATTATATTGCTAATATTTATCCTCTATAATCATATTTCTCTTGCTAATTTTTTGGCCCTCAACCTCAAAAACCAAAGTATTATCCTTATATAGAATATTATTTTATTTCACTCAGACTATTTGTATTCATTGCTCCCTATCTTAACTACCTTACCATTCAAAATTTTCTTAATTCCCTTTTCCTTCTTTCTCACATCTACATACTTAAATTCCAATCTACCTTTTTGCATTCTTCTTTAGTTACATCAGCCTTTCCTATGACAATCTCCTCTTCCTTGTACTTGTACAAGTTTGTAGCATTAAATATAGGTGATATGTTGAATTCTATGGCAACTTGAATTTGGACACATTTTATACCCAACATGGTCCAATCTCCTTTGCATTCAACTTGTTATATGGGCATCTAGGATAGATCTTTTTCTTCAAATTTACCATGATCATATCTCCCATTGTGAATGGCTTGAGCCTTTGTGATGCATCTATGTGCACCATGTACTATGACCTATTATCCTTTAACCTCTCTTGAAACTATATGAACAATTGCACCATCTAATATATGAACCATCATTGCATATTTACAGTTGATCAACCAAGTTTGCAATCATCTTAGTTTCCTTCCATATATAGTTCTAAATGATGAATATCATATCTACCTATTTACAAAGTTATTTTCTGCAAAATCACATCATGTGTTATACTCTTAGCCCTGCATTAAATGGGCTTCTCTCTAGCTATTCTTCATAGTATATTTTGAGGGATTCACTTCATGATATTTTTCCATCCATCCCTTTAAGGGTGATATGTTAAAGTACATTGCAACTCCATCCATTTATTCTATTGAAATGTTCTCCAAAAATGACTCAATAATCAATCATGTCCATTTCTAATGTGATTGTTTTCAGCAATCCATGAAGTTGCACTATGTCCTTGAAGAAAAGTCTTGCATAATAAGTCACATCATTGATCTTATTTATAAGGAAATAAATGCACCATTTTTATACCATGCAAATAACAACACACACTACATCATATCTACATTGTGTTCTTACTTGTGCTTCAACATGAACATATCTTGATAGAAACTCAAGTCATATCACATATCATTGGTTTAACTTCACATGAGTATTGATGAAATCCAATGCCTAATGGTCTATGTAAAAAATTAACTCATTTCACAACAAAGAATGCCTATAATGCATAAGTGAATACATAATTGCATACTAATCTAAACCATAAGAAGAATACATCCATTTTGCTTTTTCAACTTCTAGATAAATAATTTTATTGATCTTGCCTCTTGACTCAACAATATGCCAATAGTCACATTAGGGTTCCTCCTTGAAAAGAATCTACACTTTTAAGTTAACATTAACTAATCATTTTTTACTGCTTTAAATACTAGAATTTCATATTTTGTTGATGCTAGTCTTACATTTTATTGAAAAACAATATATCATTAAAATAAACAAATCAAAAACTTGTACCAATATGTAACGAACTTCCTCGTTACCCCGAAAAACCTCTTATA
>ML780314.1:1290434-1317058 GCA_009831015.1 Picea engelmannii | reverse complement strand
TATGTATGTATGTATGTATGTATGTATGTATGTATGTATGTATGTATGTATGTATGTATGTATGTATGTATGTATGTATGTATGTATGTATGTATGTATGTATGTATGTATGTATGTATGTATATTGTGTGTGTGTGTACAAGGGTAACGAGACACTATACTCTGTGCCACCACATGATGACGCATCATGACGCATGAAATTGCGATATCAACATAAATATCTAAGACGCACATCAACATCTGCCAGTAAATAACAACAATCAACCGACCAAATAAAAGACTGACTAGCCGCTCGTCCTACCCTACAATGGTTAGGACCTCCAAGACACATAAGAAAAGCTCAAGCCCAGGTTCCCATCGATTTTAACCATTTAAGGTCTCAGGGCTGACGACTATTCTGAGGAACATGGAGGTGTCTACATCCCACCCGACACAAGTAGACCTATATAAATATGCTAAGTCAACCATGAGTGTAAAAGAGTAAAAAGTCATCTCGAAGGGATTCATAAATCAAGAGCGGTAATACATTTCAATCTCATGTAGCGTAACTAAATATCTTATTTTTAAGGAAATCTTCTAGGGGGTGTGAAGAGAAGCTATAATTATATGTTTCGTATGAGAACCCATAAAAGAGACTCCATCTTCTTAAGAAATACAAGAACTTAACAACACTTTTACATTCAACATCCATTGTATGAAACTAATAAAATCAATCATAAAGCCATAACGAGAAGTCACATGTTGACATAGATATAAGAGGTATGTTCATTAATGCTAGATACAAAGTGTCATCAAACTTACATTGTAATAGTCTATCACTAAGGTCACCATTCCCTTTTGAAACTTCAAAAACACCCTTAAGTGAGTATTCTAATAAAGAAGGAATCGTCAACATAAACACCCAATTATTGTTAACCTAAATCTTAAGATTACCAAATCTCCACTCTTTAAAAACCTTCATCAAGGCTTCTATCAAGGGTTTACAATCTGAGGGTACGTCAATTCCAATGGTTACCAATTGAAATTTTATACTAGTATAAATCTGACAAATTTAAAATGCAATTAAGTCACCTATGTTAATTTAATTGAACATTGAGAACTATCTAAAAAGGATTTAAAAAAGGTATACATAATGCCAATTTCATTATATCCATACATACAACACTAATATCAATATTAGTTTACAATGGCCAACTTACCATATTGGCAACGTTAAGGCAACATCCTGACTATTACACATGTTGTTCGAAAAATCCCAATAGTAAGGATAAAAAAATAAGAAGTTTTAAAGTTGAAGGCGTAACATTTCGTACTGCTATCCAAGAATAGATATGGTTGCCTATGTTAGGGCGACCATAAGGAGATCTCTGCACTCCATACAAATTTACAAAAATTTAGCGACTCGCATGACCTTCAAATCCTACAATTGCATGTTGAATGGTTGGTCTACTAAATCGTTGGCATGCACAATACTGGGTTCCAATCATCAATTCGTAGTGATTCACTCTTAAATTTATTTATGTTTTGTTGAGACAACATCTGAAGGAGTAAAGGAAAACGAAATAGTTTCACTATCCCACACAAGGGTTGTTAGCGTTGTTTAGAGAAGGAAGAAAAATGTGTTGTAAGTGAAGGGGAACAACACTGCACAACCGGATGCACAGGAGTACGGGTTGGGTCCCAAAAATTCAGACGCACAAGTGTATCGAGTTTAACAGTTAGGTACAGGATTAATTTCAGTGGGAAGCATGCTGATAGACTAAACCATAACCAACTAAATAAAACAATTTTCCTTAAGTTACGCCATAAGGAAATGATTAACCCCCCGGGACACTATCCATCAAAAACAAATGATAAAGTGATGGCTAAAAAGAAAAACGATTATCATTTTAAAAACAATCGGATGACATTTAACAAAAGAAGGGCTCTAGGTTGTAACCAAAAATCGTAATAGCAAGGGGGAAAAAGCCACGGTCCAGGAAGCCAAAACTCTATCTGAGAGTGAAAAATCCAAAGGTAACTCGCCCCCAAAAATTTTCCAGTGAAAATTCAATAAATTTGCAAAGAAACACAAACAAAAATGCAGGGATATGTAACATAAAAAAAAACGCAGAGACCAACGCACCTGAGCATCGTGTTCCTTCCAAATAGTTAAACGCACAAGCATGAAGTTCGGTTGAGGAGTATTATGGCAGCAAGGTAAAATGCAAACAGTTAGGGCAATGAGATGTAGAAATAAATAATAAACTAAGAGGGGTAATTCGCTATCAGCTAAGGGTTCGAATGGCTGTGGGGGGAGCGTTGTGCGACCATCTTTGACAAGGGTAGGAATAGGTGTAAACTTTACAAGGGACAAGTTAAGATCTGAACCAAAAGTAAAGGAGATGGCATACATAGTGTGGAGTTAAATACCAAAACCATTACCATTCTAAATGCAGAGATAAATTAATCCTCTTTGGTTGTTTGAAAATTTCAGGCAGAGAAAAAGCACGGCCCCCAAAATCAACGCAGACAAGGAGGGATTCCATCACAACCACAGACTTGAAAGCTTGCAGTGATCAATCGAGTGGGCAAAGGCCCAAGATAAAAAAATTCGTCAAATAATACCGAGCAGAGATAAAATACTCAGAGAAAAGGCCATTAAAAACAATTGTAGAGTTAAGTTGCGAGGGAGGTAATGAAACACAATGTGAGTTCATCCAGCAGTAAATAAAACACGGAGATAACTTAACCGGTGATTATAAAATGTAGAAATAAGGAACTTCGCCATCATTCAAAATCTCAAGGTAATTTAAAAATGCAGTCATGAAACTAGACGATTAGCTTACCTACTTAAAACACATGTGGATCTAATCATACAACCTACAACATTTTACCATTCAACCGAAATGTGTACCTTTTCCTGTTCACTTCTTCTGAGTGTCGTCTGTGCGCTTCAAGCCGCTCCCTCTTCCCGACTGTCGAGACCTCACCGATACCTCCCAGCCAACTCTAGGGGTACTCTGCTTCCCCCTTAGCCCCCTGAGCCACAAAGGGACCACACACTATCAATATGGTACGTCTAGCTCCCAGCTCGCCTTGCAAGGCCGAGCCACCACTCCTATACGAGCTGGGAAAACCCAACTCCCCACAAGTAATTAGTCAAGTCACAAATCCGGCAGTGTAACGTTATGCTAACAGTCAATCCCCCCTCCTTCCTCCTCCTTCCTCTCTTTTATAGAGTTTTAGAACTTCCAAACTTTCCCTAAATCTCATTTAATTTAAGTTTTGATAAAAAAATCCTCTAATAATTTCCTTCGTACAAGTGTCGTCCATCCCCCACTTTCCTCCAATAAATATTTTCTTTAAATTAATAATTGTTTCATTTCCCTCACCCACCTAGAGTTGCTCCTAAATTTACTCCTAGATGTTCCTAGATTCCCTTACAGGTTTAAATACTTTCCCTAAAATGAAGTTACTAATTTAGTTCAATTTAGAAGGTTTTTAATTGCAGATTCTTTACTATGTTGACCTCATTTTTTACCATAAGTTCCCCTCTTTCCCTTATTATCTTTCCTCCATTTCTTAGTTTCCTAATTTTTTATTATTCCTTTCTTTCCCCTTTTTATTAGAGCTAAAATGGCAGTTGCGCTATTTACTTTTTTCCTTTTATTATCAATTTAATATCTTTTTTACGTTTTCACAAGTTAAATAATTTATTTCTTCTTTACCTTTGATATCCACAGATTTTATTTAAGTTCTTACTCTCTTCATTTTACCCAAAAATTTATGAAGTCCACAACTATTAGTTAAGTGGTTTTTAGTTTAAAATTTATTATTTTATTTTTATAAGGTATCTTCTTAAGGGTAAACAAAATTTTACCCCGGTTGTCACAGTCTGCCCTCATGGCATCATGGATCCTCTCGAACTAGGTAATCGTTAACCTACAGTTTGAGCCATGGTGGGAGTGCTAGTAGGTTGTGGCAGGGTTGTTGTCCACACCTCTCCCTCAACCTCTCTGGTAGTCATGTGTGGCCCCTTTACTCCATATATGAGTCTGGTCGGCAAGTTATCGTCAGCCTGCATCACCAACAATCATGTCAGAACATGTCCACATCATATCATCAAATCAATGTAAAATCAAAGTAAATAAATCAACCCAAATAGCACACTCCCTGACTCAATCCAGAGTCCAAGGGGTTCCATCGATGCCTCTACATCCTCAAGTTCCAAAACCCTACACACTCAGTAAAATCGAGTCAATAGCATATGTCTATGTCAAAGAAGTAAAACATCATGTCATCTACCATAACGCATCATAATCAAGGACAAATGTTTTAATATCATAATAGTTCGGATCACTTGCTAGCAAGTGTCCTCAAAGAATAACTTTTCTCAGTGTGCTAGAGCGGGATGTTACATATACCTCCTCTTAGTCTAAACTTCGTCCCGAAGTTTCATAATATAAATGCCGAAATAAACGTATCACAGTATCATAAGTCTATCTATCAAAAAAAGATGGAAACTATTGGCGCATATCATATGCGTCCTCCCAGGTCACCAAGTGCGGACTATAATTGTCCCACTGGACCTTGACCTGATCTACCGTTCGACGTCATAACTGTCAAACGCGGTGGTCTAATATGTAGACCGGCTTAGCCATGAGCACTCCCTCGTCCGATACCTGCAAGGAACTCATGTCAATCACATGTGTAGGATCACTAATATGATGTCTCAAAACAGATACATGAAAAACATCATGCATACGCCTCAAGGAATCAGGCAAGGCTAGTTGATAGGCCACGGGCCCCTTTCTCTCCATAATCTTGAAAGGTCCCACGAACCTAGGAGAGATTTTATCTCCCTTTCCAAACTTGATCAAACTCTTATGCGGTTTAACCCACAAGAAGACTCAATCGTCGACCTCATAACTATGGTCGACTCGGTGTGCATCGACATAACTCTTCTGTCGATCCTGCGCCTCTTTAATCCTTTGTATTATGGTTTGCATTTTCTCTTCCATTTCTTGGATCGATTCTGGTCCCACTAGGACCCTATCCTCAAACCGATCCAAACTCAAGGGCGTCTGACACAGTCGCCTGTAAAGAAACTCGAAAGGGGCCATATTGATGGTGCTCTGGTAAATGTTGTTGTAAGCGAACTCCACTAGTGGAAATAATTATTCCCAATTCTTTTGTTGGTCCATCACATACATGCACAACAGGTCTTCCAAGGTTTGGCTTGTTTGTTCGGTCTGTCCGTCAGTCTCTGGGTGATACGCAATACTAAAGTTAAGTTGGGTTCCCAAGGCTTCTTGGAAACTCGTCCAAAATCATCCAGTAAAAATCGATCCTCGATAGGATATAATCCTCTTAGGCACGCCATGCAGCCTCACAATCTCATTGATGAAAACTCTAGCTATGTCAGGTGCCTGATATGTCGTATGCATAGGAATAAAGTGAGAACTCTTTGTTAGAGTGTCTACTACTACAAAAATCGAGTCATGTCTCCTTGCCCTCAGTGGCAATCCAACAATAAAATCCATCGAAATGACCTCCCATTTTGATTCTGGAATAGCATGCGGTTGTAGTAATCCCACTGGGTGTCTATGTTCAGCCTTTACCTACTAACATTCGAGGCATCTGGCCACATAGCTGACTATGTTTGCCTTCAACATCCTGAACTCGTCATTTGGTGGTAAGTAAATATGAATTTTAAACCTCAATAACCCATCGCTATCAAAAGAAAATCCCTCATATCGTGGTACCATCATTGCGTTTTGTCCGATAAATCCCTCAACCTCTTTGTACCAGTCATCATCACGCTGTAAAGTGAGAATCTTTTCACGTAGATTCATCTGAAGGGGCAACACTGAAAAGATGCGTGGTCTCTGACTCAAAGCATCCACCACTCGGTTCATTGTTCCCTTTAAGTAAGAAATCTCAAATTCGTACTCGCTAAGCAATTCCGACCAACGTCATTGTCGCGCATTTAGGTTGCTTTGTGTAAAAATGTGTTGTAGTCCACAATGATCCGTCTTTAGTTCAAATTTTCATCCAACAAGGTAGTGTCTCCAAACCTTCAAGGCATATACGATGGCTAATAACTCCAAATCATGCATCGCATAGTTCTCCTCATGTCTTCTCAGTTTCCTTGAAATGTAAGCAATCACTCATCCATCTTGCATCAAGACTCCGCCTAAACCCTCCTTGGATGTGTTTGTGCACACCAAGAAGTCTGCATCCATGTCAGGGACCTTTAGTATCGGCACTATCGTTAACAACTCCTTAAGCCTCCAAAATGCTTCCGCGCATTTCTTGGTCCAAACAAACTTCTTGTTTTTCTTCTGCAATTCCGTGATTGGATTTGCTATCTTCGAAAATCCATTGACAAATCGTCGATAGTATCCTACTAAACCCATAAAGCTATGCACTTCTGTGACATTCGTCAGCGTAGGCCATCCATAATAGCTTCAACCTTGGTTGGATCCACAATGATGCCTTCGTCGGAGATGACATGCCCTAAGTAGTGAATCCTCGATTGATAAAAAGAGCATTTGGACAAATTCCCAAACAATTTGTGCTCTTGCAGACACTGTAGTACCAAGCACAAGTGCTAATCATGCTCCTCCATCATCCGAGAGTAGATCAAAATATCTTCAGTGAATACTTGTACGAACTTCTCCAAGTACTCGTGGAACACCCCGTTCATCAAACTCATAAATACTCCTAGGGCGTTTGTCAGTCTAAACGGTAAAATAGTAAACTCGTAATGTCCAAATCTTGCCTTAAAGGCGGTCTTAGGGATGTCATCCTCCTTGATCCACAACTGGTGATACCTTGATCACAAATCGATCTTGGAGAACACCGTTGCACCCTTCATTTGATCGAACAGATCATCAATTCTCGGAAAGGGATATTGATTCTTGATTGTGGCCTTGTTCAGTTGACGGTAGTCAATGCAAAGCCTCCACGATCCGTCCTTCTTTCGTATGAAAATAAACGGTGCACCCCATGGTGACACACTAGGACGTATCAGTCCCAGGTCCAACAACTCCTTCAGCTACATTTTCAACTCTTGTAACTCCGGGGTCGACATCCAATAAGGTGTTCTTTCTATCGATTCAGTCCCTGGTTTTAGGTCTATGGTAAACTCCAATTCCCTTTCCGGCGGCATCCCAGGTAACTCCTCTGTAAATACATCCGCAAACTCCTTCACCACTGGAAGGTGTTCTAGACCTTCTGCTAATCCATTCTCGTTTATCACAAGGATTGCATAAAGCTTGCACCCCTTGCGCAAACTCTTCCATAATTGTAAGGAAGAGACGAACCTCAGGGAGACTCCCTGGTTCCGTCCTACAATCACACGTCTCTGTCCCTCGTCATCGACCAAGATCAACCATTTTTTCTTACAGTTGAGTATTGCCTCATGTGATTCCAACCAATCCATACCAATCATGACGCCATAAGATCTTAATATTGTGACGTACAAGTTGGCCCTCACGAAAAACTATCCCAGGTTAAGGGCACAACCCCGTAACCTTTCCTCCAACCTTTTATTTGGATCCTAAAGACATCTCTACAAAGCTAAACTCATCTTGTTCGACTGCGTTTACCTTAATACTTTTTAGCGTTGCACCAGAAATGAAACTCTCAGTAGCACCAGGATCAATCAAAATACTAAGGGTCTAGTCAGCAACAGTGCTTGTCATCTCAAGCACAGTCGATTGGTGCTCTGCCTGGCAGTTATTCACCGCTACATGAATCTGATGGGCTTTTCCCATATCTCCCATGGTAGGGGGTCTTGCTCATTCGGATGCTCAGGTCCTCTCCACAAGATAGTCGTGCTGGTAGTGTGGCTCCCCACACGTCCAACACCCCTTCTTCGACCTAGTAGCCCTGGTACCCGAAGTAGAATATGATGGCCCACCATCCTAGAGCCCTGGTCTGTTCTGCTGAATAGGCCTAAACTGCTATTGTTGTTGGCGACACTGTTGCTAGTGTTGTGGTCCCTGGTAAGGTGTCCGCTGCTGAGGCGGCGGTCGCCGGGGTGTATTGAAAGTGGATCCCCTCTGGAAGCCACGATATCCCAGCGTATGTCTCGTTGGTGTATGGTTCTACTGTGTTCCAGATGGAACCTACCCTGCTAGTCTCGTTGGAGTCCTGGTCTGACCCCCACTGATAAGCTCCTCCTCTACTATGAAGGCCTTATGGACGGCATCGTGCAAGGTTTGAGGCATCAAAATCCTAACCTTTTCATGCAAGCTTCCGTTAAGGCCAAACACAAACAGGTTGACCTTAATTTTCTCTGTGTTAAGGTGTAGAGCATACCGGAGCAGCTCCATAAAACGTGCCTCGTACTCGGGCACCGTATGACCTCCCTGTCGTAAGGCATTGAACTCATTGAGCTAACGCTCAATGAATTCCTCGAAAAGGTACCTCTCTCGGAACCGTTCCTCGAACAGTTCCCATGACACGTCTTTGACTGCCATGTTCAGCTGTGGTAGGAGTGTCCTCCACCATAGAAGAGCGCTCCCCTTCAATTGGAAGACCACCATGTGGACCTTCATGTTGGAGGTATAATCACGAAGTGCGAAGCACATCACCATGTTCTCCAACCATGCCTCGTCGGCTGCACCGTCCGGGGCACCAAAGAACTCAGGAAATTTGACCTTCTCGAGTTCATGGTGTATGATACTAGTATCGACCAGAGCGCGCAGTGGAACCTCAGAGCGTGTCGGCGCTCTAGCCTCATCTATGTCCAAACGGTTGATTAGTGCCTCATACATGCGTTGAAAAGATCTCATCATCCTGACTACATTGCCAACTGCTATCTGCTCCTATCTGAGAACCTGCTCATCTCCTTGGGGGTTAGACCCCTCAAGTGTGGATGCTATGGGAGGCGTCGTGCCTCCTCCCCTAGCACCCCATCGTCTACCTCCATGGTGTCCTCTAACCATGATTACCTGCATCCACACAAGTCAACTCAATTAGAAACAATATAATCAAATCATAACAATGAAAGTCGTAGCGATCCCAAGTCATAGGTTGAACCCGCTCTGATACCATATGTAACGAACCTCCTCGTTACGCCGACAAACCTCTTATAACAATTGCAACAAAAAAAAATTATATATATTGTGTGTGCTTGTGTACAAGGGTAACGAGACATTATACTCTGCGTCACCACATGACGACGCATCATGATGCATGCAACTGCGATATCAACATAAATATCTAAGACGCACATCAACATCTGCTAGTAAAGAACAACAATCAACCAACCAAATAAAAGACTGACTAGCCGCCCGTCCTACCCTGCAATGGTTAGGACCTCCAAGACACATAAGCAACGCTCAAGCCTAGGTTCCCATCGATTTTAACCATTTAAGGTCTCATGGCTGGCGACTGTTCTGAGGAACATGGAGGTGTCTACATCCTGCCCGACACAAGTAGACCTATCTAAATATGATAAGTCAACCATGAGTGTAAAAGAGTAAAACGTCATCTCGAAGGGATTCATAAATCAAGAGCGGTAATACATTTCAATCTCATGCAGTGTAACTAAATATCTTGTTTTTAAGGAAATCTTCTAGGGGGTGTGAAGAGAATCTATAATTATATGTTTCTTATGAGAACCCATAAAAGAGACTCCATCTTCTTAAGCAATACAAGAACTTAACAACACTTTTACATTCAACATCCATTATATGAAACTAATAAAATCAATCATAAATCCATAATCAGAAGTCACATGTCGACATAGATATAAGAGGTATGTTCATTAATGCCAGATACAAAGTGTCATCAAACTTACATTGTAATAGTCTATCACTAAGGTCACCATTCCCTTTTGAAACTTCAAAAACACCCTTAAGTGAGTATTTTAATAAAGAAGGAATCGTCAACATAAACACCCAATTATTGTTAACCTAAATCTTAAGATTACCAAATCTCTACTCTTTAAAAACCTTCATCAAGGTTTCTATCAAGGGTTTACAATCTGAGGGTATGTCAATTCCAATGGTTACCAATTGCAATTTTATACTAGTATAAATCTGACAAATTTAAAATGCAATTAAGTCACCTATGTTAATTTAATTGAACATTGAGAACTATCTAAAAAAGATTAACAAAAGGTATACATAATGCCAATTTCATTATATCCATACATACAACACTAATAGAAATATTAGTTTACAATGGCCAACTTACCATATTGGCAACATTAAGGCAACATGCTAACTATTACACATGCTGTCCGAAAAAGCCCAACAGTAAGGATAAAAAAATAAGAAGTTTTAAGGTTGAAGGTGTAACATTTCGTACTGCTATCCAAGAATAGATATGGCTGCCTGTGTTAGGGAGACCGTAAGGAGATCTCTGCACTCCATACAAATTTACAAAAAATTAGCATTCGCATGACCTTCAAATCCTACAATTGCATGTTGAATGGTTGGTCTACTAAATCGCAGGCATGCACAATGCTGGGTTCCAATCATCAATTCACATTGATTCACTCTTAAATTTATTTATGTTTTGCTGAGTCAACATCTAAAGGAGTAAAGGAAAACAAAATAGTTTCTTTGTCCCATGCCAGGGTTGTTAGAGTTGTTTAGAGAAGGAAGAAAAATGCATTGTAAGTGAAGGGGAACAGCACTGCACAACTAGATGCACAACAGTACGGGTTGGGTCCAAAAAATTTAGACGCACAGGTGTATCAGGTTTAACGGTTAGGTACAGGATTAATTTCAGTGGGAAGCACGTTGATAGACTAAACCATAACCAACTAAATAAAACAATTTGCCTTAAGTTACGCCATAAGGAAACGATTAACCCCCCGGGATTCTATCCATCAAAAACAAATGATAAAGTGATGGATAAAAATAAAAACGATTATCATTTTAAAAATAATTGGATGACATTTAACAAAAGAAGGGCTCTGGGTTGTAACCAAAAATCGTAACAGCAAGGAGGAGAAAGCCACGGTCCATAAATCCAAAACTCTGCCTGAGAGTGAAAAAGCCAAAGGTAACTCACCCCCAAAAATTTGCTAGTGAAAATTCAATAAAGTTGCAAAGAAACACAAACACAAATGCAGGGATATGTAACATAAAAAAAAAATGCAGAGACCAACGCACCTGAGCATCATGTTCCATCCAAACAGCTAGACGCACGGGCATGAAGTTCAGTTGAGGAGTATTACAGCAACAAGGTAAAACGCAAACAGTCAGGGCAAGGAGATGTAGAAATAAATAATAAACTAAGAGGGGTAATTTGCTATCAGTTGAGGGTTCGAATGGTTGTGGTGGTAGAGTTGTGCGACCAGCTTTGACAAGGGTAGGAACAGGTGTAAAATTTACAAGGGACAAGTTAAGATCCAAACCAAAAGTAAAGGAGATGGAATACACGGTGTGGAGTTCAATACCCAAACCAGTACCATTCTAAACGCAGAGATAAATTAATCCTCTTTGGTTGTTTGAAAATTTCAGGGAGACAAAAAGCACGGCCCACAAAATCAACGTAGACAAGGAGGGATTCCATCACAACCACAGACTTGAAATATTGCGATGATCAATCAAGTGGGCGAAGGCCCAAGATAAAAAAAAGCGTCAAATAATGCCAAGCAGAGATAAAATACTCAGAGAAAAGGCCATTAAAAACAATTGTAGAGTTAAGTTGCGAGGGAGGTAATGACACACAATGCGAGTTCATCTAGCAGTAAATAAAACACAGATATAACTTAACCGGTGATTATAAAATGTAGAAATAAGGAACTTTGCCATCATTCAAAATCTCAAGGTAATTTAAAAATGCAGTCATGAAACTAGACAATTAGCTTACCTATTTTACCATTCAACTGAAATGTGTATCATTGCTTGTTCGCTTGCTCCGAGTGTCATCCGCGCGCTCCGAGCCGCTCGCTCTTTCCAACTGTCGAGACCTCACCGGTACCTCCCAGCCAACGCTAGGGGTACATTGCTTCCCTCTTAGCCCCCCGAGCCACAAAGGGACCACACACTATCCAGATGGTACGTCTAGCTCCCAGCTCGCCTTGCAAGGCCGAGCTACCACTCCTATCTGATATGGGAAAACCCAACTCCCCACAAGTAATCAGTCAAGTCACAAATCCGACAGCGTAAAATTATGCTAACAGTCGATCCCCCCTCCTTCCTCCTCCTTCCCCTCTTTTATAGAGTTTTAGAACTTCCAAACTTTCCCTAAATCTCATTTAATTTAAGTTTTGATAAAAAAAATCTTCTAATAATTCTCCTTCGTACAAGTGTCGTCCATCCCCCACTTTCCTCCAATAAATATTTTCTTTAAATTAATAATTGTTTCATTTCCCTCACCTACCTAGAGTTGCTCCTAAATTTACTCCTAGATGTTCCTATATTCCCTTACAGGTTTAAATACTTTCCCTAAAATGAAGTTGTTAATTTAGTTCAATTTAGAAGGTTCTTAATTGCAAATTCTTTACTATGTTGACCTCGCTTTTTACCATAAGCTCCCCTCTTTCCCTTATTATCTTTCCTCCATTTCTTAGTTTCCTAATTTTTTATTATTCCCTTATTTCCCCTTTTTATTAGAGGCAAAATGGCAGTTGCGTTATTTACTCTTTTCCTTTTATTATTAATTTAATATCTTTTTTACATTTTCACAATTTAAATAATTTATTTCTTCTTTACCTTTGATATCCACTGATTTTATTTAAGTTCTTACTCTCTTCATTTTACACAAAAATTTATGAAGTCCACAACTATTACTTAAGTGGTTTTTAGTTTAAAATTTATTATTTTATTTTTATAAGGTATTTTTCTTGAGGGTAAACAAAATTTTACCCCTAAAGAAGTTTTAGACTTAGAACTTAGATTCTGAACTGGGCGACATTTATTTAGGGAAGTTGTTGTTTTTTTTAATTCTTAACATGTTAATTGTCTTAGGTCCGTCTAGGTTTGTTCCTATATCACCATCATCACAACGTGCCCTTAGGAATGCACTACATGCTCCAAGAGTGTCACTCGCCTCTAGTGTTTCTTTTGCGCGACGTGCCCTTCAGGATGCACCACGTGCTCCAAGGGTGCCACTCGCCTCTTGTGTTTCTTTTGCGTAACGTGCCCTTCAAGATGCACCACGTGCTCTAAGGGTGCCACTCACCTCTTGACTGATTGGTAGACATCAATAACCCCTAGAGTCAATACTCTACCAGATGAACTTGTGGGAGACTAAGGGCTTCTAAGGAATAATTACCCCGCCTTATTGCACGCCCCTTAGAGTCATCGTGAGTGACTGTCGTAGTATGCCCTCACGGCATCGTGGATCCTCTCGAACTAGGTAATCGTTAACCTATAGTTCGAGCCACGACGAGAGTGCTAGTAGGTCGTTGCAGGGCTGTTGTCCACACCTCTCCCTCAACCTCTCTGGTAGTCATGTGTGGCCCCTTTACTCCATATGTGAGTCTGGTTAGCAAGCTATCGTCAGCCTGCATCACCAAAAATCATGTCAGAACATGTCCACATCATATCATCAAATCAATGTAATATCACAGTAAATAAATCAACCCAAATAGCACACTCCATGACTCAATCTGGAGTCCAAGGGGTTCCATCGATGCCTCTGCATCCTCAAGGTCCAAAACCCTGCACACTCAGTAAAACCGAGTCAATAGCACTTGTCTATGTCAAAGCAGTAAAGCATCATGCCATCTACCATAACGCATCACAATAAAGGACAAATGTTTTAATATCATAATAGTCTGGATCACTTGCGAGCAAGTTTACTCAAAGAATAAGTTTTCTAAGTGCGCCAGAGCGGGATGTTACACAATATTCAAAATACACTTTTTATAATTGAAAGGTCAAATTTCATCCCAGAGATATTACTGCATCTTGTCCCATCTATCTTACCTTGTCTTATATTTCCTTGGTTGTCTTATCTCCTCTTGTTAGGAACAACTCAACTTGATTTTCTCATCTCCTCTCCACTCCAAATTGTATATTTTTTAGCAAAGAAACCCTATCTAATTGTCTACCAATTATTTTACTTAAAGATAATATAGTTTCTTATGAACACTATGCTAACCTTTACCCTACATGAATAATTTCCTTTTATTAGATGTTGGGGCTTAACTAAACCAAATTATTTTGGCTAAGGTCATTCATCTATTGTTCAATAATATTGGTAAAACATAATGGATTAGTTGACCAACCTTTGGCAAGTGCCTTTCTCACCTCGACAATGAAACTAACAGGTAGTTGAACATGGGATGACATGGATAGATGATTTCCACCATGAGCATGATTCCTTATTAAGAGATAGATAATAGGATAATCATAGGTCTTGAGTCACTTCTTAGGATAGCTAGAAAATATGTTAGTTACTAAGGCATCATTGGTTATGAGTCTTGTTGTTAATTTACCTATACTGACATGGCAAGGTGGATAGAGAGGAAAAGATGAACTAGGATGGATTAAAAACTTAAATGAAAGAATTATTAAGTCAAGGTGTGTTCATTGATAATAAAATCTCGGCATGAGGTTAAGTGGGGCAAGCCACATCCAAGATGCACACAAATTTAACAAGTATATCTTGAAAAGATGACCAAATGCTTGGATAAGCAAGGAAATCATTCTCAAGTATACTTTGGGTTGTGTAGTCTTAGATGAATGACTCATGGGTTATGATATGGATGTTATATGACTTTGGTGGGATAGTTTATCACATGTACATAGGATGAACATGAATGGGTGGTCCCATCATGGATGTTTATAGGTCCTAGGGCATCGGGCATGGCCCATTGTCCTAAAGGTTAATGTCATGGAATAAGACTATATCTCAAACCATGGTATTAGGTATTATGTCCTGGTTTACAAATAACCTCAATCTATTAAGGAGCATTATATCCTTAGGATTGAGATTAGATGGGGTGAGGTGTTAGTTTTGGGTGATTTTAGCATCATAGATGCACCCCTCATAATGTGGAAGCTCAATGAAATAAACTACTATAAATTTCTATAAGTAAAATTTCCCTCCAATATGTGTGTTATTAACTTATCATGAAAATTTCTAATACTTCGAATAATAAAAGGAAAATAAATTTAAAATATAGTAAGTATTTCAATTTTGTTGTCCTGTTTAATATGCCTAAAATTTAGATGAAAGGCATGGAACAAAATAATGATTTAGATATTAACTAAGATAATTATATGAACAAAGGGAGATAAGGTAACAAGTGAGATAAATGAGCTAACTTAACTTATCACTCAATGACCGCATTAGATTTAAAAAGGAGAAAACTATTTCCTCAAAAGTACAAACCACCTTAGACAATTGATTGGATGTTGAAGATATAAGGCATCATGCATGGCCCATGATTCACTTAGGAAATTGATATCGCCTTAGACCCTAAATTTTGACTATAAATCATGGCCAAAACCATGAGAACCATCCCCATTGTTACATTTTTACAAATGTTGAAGTGGCCACCATATACTACTTGTAGGCCAAATATTCCTACACATGGCCTATGCAATGTCTCAATGCCCCACACATAGCTCATGAGTCCCAAAGGAAAATTTTATGGACTAAGACTCTAGATTTGACAATATACCATGGTTTATATCTTAAGAACTATATCTAGTGTCAAACATTTGAAATGAACACCATATCCACTCACATGAAAAATATTCCATTTGTAGGGCCTATGTAGTGGCCTAGGGCCCCACATATCTCATATGAGTCCCAAAGACCAATTTTCTATACCAATAACCTTGTTTTATAATCTAACCATGTCCTAGGAAACAAGAACCATCCTTGGTATTCTAAACCTCAAAATTTCTATCATATCCCACTCACAGGTAAATATTTCCTATGGCAAGCATGTATGGTGGTTTGGGGCCCCATATATGGACCATGGAATCTAAAGGAAAATTTTATGGCCTAAGTTATTTTGTTTGGCCTTGTACAATTTCATGGGCCTCATGAACCATCACTGGTGCTCCCCTTATTAAAATTGTGTCCATATATCACATGTAGGGTAGAGATTAATCACACATACCTTATGTGGTAGTCTAGGTTATCATGCACGACCTATGAGCCCTAAAGAAAATAAGTATCTCATTAGACCATGAATGTACACCCTAGACCATGCCTAGGCTACAAGAACCATCCTTCGTCTTAAAAATCTCAAAATATACACCATACCTGTTATGAACCAAGCACCTTGAAAATGATAGAAAGTCAATGAATACAGTCCACTTCAAGGGGGAAATCTCCTTTAACAATATGTCAAATTCACAAGACAAAATATGATAATCCTAAGACTGGGTCTCTGTGGTATATATATAAGAGAAAAAGGGTACAATTATAATGAAAGGGTACAATGAAAGGTTCTATCCAACCCACTAATATAAAAAATAAAATAATAATAAATACTTATTAGGCCCTTAACATAGGGGCCCAGGGGCATTAACAAATCCCCCCTCTTCAAAAAAAAAATTCCCTCAAAGCTTGTAATTGAGGGTGTTTCTTCACAAACAACTCATTTTCCCATGTAGCTTCTTCTAAAGGCATATTCTTCCACTTTATTAGGTACTCCATGATGGTTATATTATAAAGAGATCAAGAATGTTGATCTATAACTTTTTTTGGTTCAAGAATCAACTTCCCTTCTTCATCTAATTCTAGAAGTTCTATTTGCACTAGCATAGTTTTCCCAAAACATTTTTTAGGAAAGATACATGAAAAACCTTATGAATGCGAGAAGAAGGCAAATCTAACTCATATGCCACTTGTCCAATCCTACGAGTAATATTGTAGGGTCCATAAAATTTTGGAGCTAATTTATGATTCTTATTTTGCTTGAGTCTAGATTTCTTATAAGGTTGTAGTCTCAAAAATACCCAATCACCCTCCTCATGTTGTCTTTCACTTCAATGTTGATTTTCTTGTTGTTTCATCATGTTTTGTGCCATTTGAAGGTTTTCCTTAAGAATTGTCAAAGTTTCTTTATAATTCTCCATATGTGACTCTATTTCTTGTACTTTGGACTTATATTGCAAAAAGTATGAGATACTAGAAGTTGGATATCCATAAAGGGCCTCAAATGAGGACATTTTAGTAGATGTGTGATAGCTAGTACTATACCAGAATTTTGCTAGAAGAAGCCACTTCATCCATTGAGATTGTTTGTCTAAAGAATAACATCATAGATAACCCTCTAAAAATTCAGTAACTATTTTTGTTTGACCATTTGTTTTTGGATGATATGTGGAACTCATAGTTAGTGTTGTTCCACTCATTTTCCATAATTCTTTCCTAAAATTTCCTATGAATTTTGGATCTTTGTCACTTGCTATTACTTTAGGAATACTATAAAGTCTGTGAATTTCTTTCATGAACACTTCTACCACTTGGATTGTTGTATATGTACTTTGAATTTAGCAAAAATTCTCATATTTTGTGATTCTATCAAAGACCACAAAATTGGCATCCTTACCTTCAAATTTTGGTAACCCTGTAATGAAGTCCATCGATATCTCTTCCCAAATTTGATTAGGTGTGTGTAATGGTTGAAGTAACCCTAGATATTTTATTGTCTCTCATTTATTTCTTTGGAAAACTTGACATTCTCTTACAAATTTTTGAATATCTTTCTCCATTCCTTCCTTGTATAAATGTTTTTTGATCCTTTGATATGTTTTAAGGAACCCTGCATGTCCTTCCATCAAAGAGTCATGGGAATCCCTTAATATTTGTTGCTTAAAATTTTATTGAGGGCATAATAATATTCTACCCTTCTACCAAATATTATCTCCCTTCCACTCCCAATGTTCCATAGAGTTCATCATTTCCTTATACATTTTATTTTTTGTTTAGTATTGTTTTCATTTTGTCATTCATGGTGATATTCTTCCAGCCACATAGGAATAGAATATGTAATAGAATACAATATTGAGGCTTCTTCTATTTTAGAAAGAATAGTTTCTACTACATTCTCCTTCCCCTTTTTGTAGATTATTTAAAAATAAAATCCTTGCATTTTTTCTGCCTATTTTTGTTGCTCTTCTGATGACAATCTTTTCTCCAAAAAGTAATTTAGGATATCATGGTTTGTCTTGAATTTAAATTTCCTCCCAATGAGTGTCGCAATTTTTTTATTGCATGTAAAATTGCTTCCATTTCTTTTTCATATGTATATTTCACCAAATATTTTCCCTTGAATTGTTTACTTTCAAAAGCCAATGGTCTCCCTTCTTGTGTCAATATTGCTCCCATTCCTAGTCTTGATGCATCACATTATACTATGAATGTTTTACCAAAATCAAGTGTTTCCAATATTGGTGTATAAGACATGGTATCCTTGAATGGAGAGAATTCCAAAGTAATCTTATCATTCCATACAAATGAATTTTCTTCAAGAGAGATGTGAGTGAGCCTCCAATGCATGCATAATTCTTAACAAATTTTCGATAATATCATGTAAGACCCAAAATTTCTCTTAGGCTCTTGATGTTCTTATGAGTAGGCCATTTTGTAATAGCTTGGATATTTTGAGGGTCCACCTTAAATCCTTTCCTTGAAACAATATGATTCAAATATTCTACCTCAACTTGTTTCCCAAAAGAAAATTTGCATCTTTTTACATATAATTGATTGTTCTCCATAATTTGCAAGACTTTATCCACATGTTTAATGTGGTCTTCCCGTGATTTTATATAGATAATTATATCATCAAGTAAAATCAACACAAACTTTCTAAGATGGGGTCAAAAAAATTTGTTCATAAGACTTTGAAAAGTCGAAGGATCATTAGTCAACCCAAAAGGCATGACCAAGAACTCATAGTGCCCATCATGAGTTATAAAAGTTGTGTTGGGGATGTCATCTTTTCTTAATTTAATATAGTGGTATCCTAATTTAAGATCTAGATTTGTAAAACAAGTCACTCATGAAGCTCATCTAATAACTCGTCAATATTTGGAATAGGGAATTTATCCTTTATGGTGATTTTGTTTAAATCTCTATAATCAGGACACATCCTCTAAGAGTTATATTTTCTTCTCACCGTCACTACTAGAGATGAAAATGAACTCCTACTTGGTTGAATAATACCCGAATACAGCATGTCTTGTACTATTTTCTCAATATCTCATTTTTGTTGATGAGGATATATATAAGGCCTTTTATTAGGAGGAGTGCTTCCCAGTATTATTTCAATTTCGTGTTCATGATCTCTAGATGGAGATATACCTTTAAGAATTTCTTGGAAGACCCTATAGTGATTTTCCAATGTGCATCTTAATTCCTCTGGAATATTTTCATCTTCCTGGTTAACTTCCATAGAATAAAGTTTAATCACAACTCCCTTGCTACTATTTTTTAGGATCTTTTCCATTATATGAGAGCTAATGACTTGAGAAGGTACAAATTTTAACCCTTTGAGTTCATATCAAATTCCTTCCAATTAAATCTCATGAATAATTTGTTATAGTTTGTAGAAATTATAGCTTTTGTTCTCAACCATTGAATCCCTAGAACAACATCTACACCTCCAATGGGAATGACATACATTGGGATTTCCAAATTATATTCTCCTATACTCAGTTCAATGTAGTGGTGTTTTCCCACAAAATCAATACTTCCTTCATTAGCAACCAAAAATTGAAAATTTGTCATTAGATATACAAAACAATTAAGGTGCTCTACTAATATTTTATCAATGAATTTATGGGTACTACCAAAGTCAATGAGAACTATAACTCTTTCCTTATTAATGTAACCTAAAATATTCATGGTTTGAGGTGTTGACAACCTTGCCAATGCATGAAAAAATATTTCGCACCTATCTGAATCTATGTTGTGCACAATTTCGGCCTTTATTTTATATTCTTTTAAGTTGACAAGTTCTTCCCCATTTCATTGTGTAGATTCCTCCACTTCCTCTTCATCCTTATTTTCCAAGGTGAAAAAGATTTTTTCCTGACATTAATGACCTTTTGACCATTTTTTGTTACAACCAAAGCATATTCCTTTTGTTCTTATTTCCTCCATTTCCTTCATGACTGCACTTGAGCAATGGTGATGGAATGTTAGTTACATGTGGACCTTTTCAAACCCTTATTGCTATTTTTAACCATTGATATAGTCATATTTAACAACTATATGGAAGACCATGTCAAAAGGATTGTACACCATACAACTAAAATAAATCCATTAAGGTCACTCATATAGGATAATCCACCTAAATAAGGTTATGTTGTTGGAATACCACTAGAATCTTTAGAATTCCTTTCTCTTGATTCTAGATTCTAGTTTCTTTGCATTCTTTGTTAATTAGGGTTGGAGTTGGAGCACACCAAGGAAGTAAAGGACCCATCCCAAGGAGGGGATTTTGAGCCCATTTCCATTCATCAATATTCTTCATTAGGTGTTGTTTATTTTTCCATTATATTGGGTTAATGAAAAGGTTCGCATTCTTTATTTCTTTGTTCATCTTAAGTAATATTTATTTTATGCATTTGGATTTCACTTCTTACCTAGATTAGGGTTTGTTGGGTGTCAGTTTTGATTCCCTTTGTACCCTTTCAACCAAGCCATCCACCCTCATTTTTAATCAAAACCTTTCCTATTTTACCATTTCCACTAGCATAATGGCATAATAAAGGTAAAAAGTTGTTATTGGTTGAAAATTCTTGATTGTGGTTTTTAAACATAGTCAAAATTCATTTTATTCATTGAATTACCAGCATTGCAAACTTTATAGGTATTCATCGTATGATGAGTCCAAGTTCAGCATGAATATGCTCCATCAAGGTCAAAGAGAACACTTGGAAGTTTATCATAGATATATTAAGGTGGTGACATGTCTATTCTTTCTATATTCTAGCAGCTAGCCACCTCAAAGTTAAGCATTCAGTCAATAGTAACAAAAATTAGAAAATCTGCAAGAAAACATGGAAGGACATATAATTTTGTTTAGAAATCCTAGGGCTTGAAGTTGAATGGATATGAATTGATTTCCCATTCAAGTAATTCAAGGTAAAAACTTCAATAATCATAGGTCCCCTATCTCTTAGGCTTATCATAAGATATTCTTATAACCTCTTCACCAAAAGAGGAATCGAATACTATCTTAGAGATATTTGATCTGATCATGTAATATTCTATAAAGACACCAGTTAGAGAATGTAATCAGTTGGTGATGATTTTTGGATATTATTCTTGAAGAGTTATTGTTGTAACTTGTAAACTTCAATAGTTATTGAATACAAGACATCACTTTATGATCCATTTATAGTGTTAAAGTGTTCTTAGACTTCTGAGTTTTATTAGGCAACATATCCCAGGAGGGCCCCTGGTATGTGTTGTGTTTTTATTCAATTATTTTTGTAGAATTAACTTGTGTTTGTAAATTCATATTATTTCTGCAATTCCTGTCATCGAAGACTAGTTTTTGTGACTTCCTACATACATAGAAAATTCACGGAATTTTCCAAAATTGTAGGAAATTATATACATATAGGAATTCCAGTAATTCTCACAAATTGCATGAAATCCATTATACACAGTAATTCCTGTAATTGTCTAAAATTGCAGGAAATGTTGTAACTCATGTAATTACACATAATTTTTGAATTTAACAGTTAGATTTGAACAAGGATTATCTTAGTGAGTAAATTTCATTTGATAAGTGTGATAGGTTAATATATCATTCCTTGCAAAGCATTTATTTCCTCTACTTTTCATTAATTTTAGAATCAAAAAATAACTCATAATTTAGGGTGAGTCACTCGAATTTACACTATTTGACTGAAACGGAGTATGAGTACATATCTACACCTAGTGTTTTCATATGAACTAGCGATTCACCCAATTGAAGGTTAAACAAGTCTCTTTAGTCATGATAATAACTCTCAATCATTGAGTTGGATTCTAAACCTTCTCTCTTTAAGTTTGTAATAGATTTACTTTTCCACGAAATTATTAACTGACTACCAAGCTAGTTCTGCATACATAGTGTTGACACCTCATAAGTTTACTTACCTTGGTTTTATAGATAAATGCTTCATAATTTAGTTAATTAAAATAAAACTAAAATACCTGACATTTTGGCATTGTTGTCATGTACGTGTCAAGGAATTGGTTTTGAAAGTCAAAAGTTTTCTGTTTTTTTTAGTTGTAAGTTTCTTGATTTTTCTTTTTGCAAAATTGATATTTTTCTTTTTGCAAGTTTTCTTTTTTATTTTCTTAGGTCCTTAGAATTTTTCTTGCATTTTTGTTGATCATATATTTAGGAAAAGAAGAAGTGCATATTGTAAGATGAGAGGTAAGAACCTATGCATTCACTTCAGTGAGTATACACGAGTCCTAGTCATTTGTAATTTGTATGAATAATTCAAATATACCTAGAGATAATAAAGGCAGGTTTATTAAATCAGAAAAAGAAGTTGTTCCATTTGTTTCATAAAAAACAAAAATCTCAGAAAAATCAAAACCCTCCACAAAACCACCTATCAAATCATTTACACAACTACCCACTACATCATCCACACAATAATCTACTAAATTATTTACCATACTACCCATAAAAACATCCACAAAGCCCGCCACTACTAACTTGCTTGCATGTAATAAAAGGGATATCTAGGGAAATGTATTGTTGCAGAGAGCTCAAAGAAAACACAAACAAAGGAAATTGTTGAACAATTTGAGGACCCAGAAGACACATCGGAAGGAGTAAACAATTTTGTATCTTTTGGGGAAACAAGATGGCTCATGAAGAACCTCATATATGAGGTAGAAGATCGAGTGGTGACGATGAAACAGGACTAGGACCATGGGGAGAAAGAGAGTGAGGACCAAAGATTGGACGAGAATGATAAAAAATTTCAGAGGGAGGAGGAGAAAGATATAGAGGCCTCAATGATGAAAGGGACAGATTGGGAAATGAGGAAGTAGTTACCTCCATCTTTACTATCCTAGACATGCCTGCAACATTTGATAATGAGATAAAAATGAATAACATTCCACTTTCATTTATTCCTAATTTCTATGGTATGGCATCTAAAGAACCTAATGAATTCTTGTTTGAATTTGATATCTTATGACTCACATATGGATATACTGTTGATTCTCACAAGATTCATTTTTTCCTACTACTTTGAAAGGCACCGCCATAAAATGGTTTATGGGGTTAGGAGAAAGTACCATTGGATACTAAGACACCATGAGAAAACATTTCCTTAATAAATATCAAGCTTATTGTAGTCCACGAGATTCCAAGGAAGACATTTTAGGATGGCCCAGTAAGAGGATGAGAGTTTAGAGGACTATTTGGAGAGGTTTTTATACAATTTGCAGAAATCAAAACATAGTTCTTTAAATATTGATGTTATTCGTACTATATTTTTAAAGGGAATTAGAGATGAATATATTGATGTTCGTAACCTCATGGGATATGGGGATATTTCATATTGTTCATTTGATCAAATTTTTTAGATGTGAAAGAAGTATTCTAGAGGCAAAGCCAAGGCTGGAAAGGGATAGAGAGACATTCTTTCAAAAGTAACCAAAACAACAATAGGGAGTATTGGTAGGGCTAAAATTGGTAACTTGTTAGAAAATTTCAAAACTAAACTTCTTAGTAGATTAAATTCTCAATTTGATGCTTTTAATTCTCAGAAAAGACAGCAATATGAAATAGCAACCTTAGCTATTTTTTGTCCTAATTGCAAAAGGAAGCATCCTAGAAATGAGTTTCCTCTAAATAGTGTTCATATTTGTGGGATTTTTGTAGAAGATCATAAGATAGAAAATTGTCCTTTGTTTCTCAAATTAAAATAATTTTACAAAGAATATAATGAGGTAGATAAAGCACTTTATAACATTGCACCCAGGTGGCCTTGGTAGCCACAACGACCAAGTATGTCACAAGATCCTTCTCATCAATTTTCTAGATTTTCTAATCAAAATTCTGCACAAACATCTTGGAATATTCCCATGCCATGGCAAGAATGGTGATCTAAAAATGAAGAAGACTTGAAAATCTTGAAATTATTTGCAAGTAAATTTTATGTGTTAAAAGAAAATGGATCAACTTTGCAACACATGAATTAAAGGATTACTCATGTAAGATACAAATAAACAGCAGCATAATCAATGAACATAAGCACATAAACACAACAATTGATAAAGGAGTTCACCCCTCTCTTGGGCTACATCTCCTAGTCCAGCTTCCAATGGATCATTATTATTAATTGCTCAAAGTGATAAAAAACATGCCTTACAATGCTCAACCTAACCAACAGACTGCTCCAATGGCTTCGGAGAGTCCAAAAACCTCTAGCTGGGCTTTTTCGACACCTCAATCGGTCAAAAAACGAATAAGTTATGCTTCTTGGAAGTCCCTCCTTCAAGCTTGATGTCTCTGCATCTAAAAAACGCACCCCTGTTCATGCAACCTAGCACACACACAATTTAAAGCGTGAAAACCTGGCACCGGGTGCAACCGCGCCAACGATGCGAACTGTAGGATGGTTATGGGCGCGCCAGCCCCTAACCGCCTAGCTCTCAGGCACATGCGGTCATATGAACTCGCGTTATGGAAAAAAGTGCTAACCATTAAAATTGTTTCAACCCCCCCCCACGCTGCGGTTGTGGTCACATGGCACAATACAAAGGACCACAGGCTATATTTAAAACCCCGTGCTCCGGTTGTGGTCACATGGCACAATACAAAGGACCACGGGCTATATTTAAAACCCCGCGCTCTGGTTGTGGTCACATGGCACAATACAAAGGACCACGGGCTATATTTAAAACCCCACGCATGCACCGTTGGTGGGTATGGGCATATGCAATAAGAGTGTGACCGGGGGCTGGGGCTAAGCCCCAGCCCGGACCCCCGCCGACCGTTACATAATTTGAATTCAAATACATTTTATTACATATCAATTATAAGCAATACCGTGTGGGCTAGTGGTAGCCCACACTCTACCAAAGCGTATAGCCATAGGGGAGGTCCGGGGTTCGACCCCCATGGACCTCATACAATTTAAAAAAAACAAACCAAATGCCAATACCGGGGTGCCACGTGGCAGCCCATGACTGGGCCACGTGGCACCCAATCACTTGTCCAAATGATGCCACGTGTCAGAATACCATTCGCCCTCAGCTACCAACCAAACACTTCCATGTCATCACATGCCACATCAGTGTATGGTTGTACAGCCCTGCCACATCAGCCTGTACAGACTGTACAGTCAGCGTCCTTTTTTTTGCCTATTTGACATTCTGAATAGATTGTGATATCTCTTGCTCCCAATGTCCATTTGAGACGAAACAAATTGTGTTGGGTTCGCAATGACGAGGTCTACGCTCTTGTCCGTTTTGAAACGATTCCAAGCACTTTGAATTTTTGAGCAAAATTTGATCCCTTGATCACACCTTCCCATTGGGAAGCTTTTGGACCTCCAAAAGACTATTTTCAGTCTATGTGAAGATGAAGGTATAGTTCCCTCACCCTTCCAACCTCAATCCACTTGGATTTTCTTGGATTCATCCCTTTAATACCAACTCGAAGATACTCCACATTTCCTCGAAGTTCGCATTCTCCTGTCAAGGATGGTGTCTTCATGCAGTTCTATAAGATACTCTGGGGAAAAATCATCTATGGAAGGAATCTGAACATGCTCTCCTTGATCATCAATCAGCGGAGGCTCATACAATTTCAAATTTTCAACATTAACAACTACATACATCTGCATATAAGGAGGAAAATCTAAACGAAAAGCATTGTTACCAATCTTGTTGATAATCTTGAAAGGACCATATCGAATCGGTTTCGACTTTTTACCTTCTCCTTTAAGCCTCTCCTTACTGATGTAAAGCCAAACTTCATCTCCAACCTGGAAACTGTGATCAACACGATGCTTGTCATGTCTCGTCTTGTACTTTGCCTCACTCTTTTCCAACTGCTCTTGCACCACTTGATGTATCGACTGAATTTGTTCAATGAACTTTTCTGCCCTATCAATGTCATATTGACCATTGGCAGCAATATCCTTCCCAAAGATAAAATCTAAAGGAGACTTGGGCAAATAGCCAAAACATGCTTCAAATGGCAACGTTTGAGTCGAAGAGTGCTTAACTCAATTGTACGCATGTTGAATGTAGTGTAAATGCTCATCCCAAAGTTTAGGATTCTTGCTGCAATAAGCATGAAGAAGATGCACCACTATACGATTTACCACCTCTGTCTGACCATTTTTTTGCGGATGAAAATTTGTTCTCTTTTTAAGTTTGGTGTCCATGAGTGCCCATAAACTCAACCAAAAACTTCCAACAAATCGAGAATCTTGATCAGAAATAATGGACTTAGGCAATCCAAAATGCACCCAAACATTTTGAAAGAACATCTGTGTCGTTTGTTCAGCTGTAACCTGCTTAGTACAAGGCATCAAAATACACATTTTGCTAAAACAATCAACCACAACATAAAGATAATCATGACTTCGTCTCGACATAGGTAAACCACCTACAAAATCCATGGAAATACTTTCCCAACGTCGAGAAGGAACTGGAAGTGGAGTATACAAACCCAAATTTCAATTGCTAGGTTTACTTGTGGCACACAACAAACATCC
>ML780314.1:1276513-1288996 GCA_009831015.1 Picea engelmannii | reverse complement strand
GCCTGAACACAAACTTCATCTAGATTTGAAGGATTAAACATGAGTATGGTATGTCTCAAATAACTATGTAAAGCTCCAATGTATTTGAGTAAAGTTTCTTGAGAAGACAAATCTACTCCCAAAACCAAAGCTCTTCTCCTAAACTCTTGAGTAAAGCTTTGCACACTCCGTCCTTTAGCTTGTCTAAAATTTTTCCATTCCATAGTAGCCTTTTTCTTATATGCCAATGGATAAAAAAAAAAATTAATTGCAACAATAAAATCATTCCAAGAAATTAAAATTTTACCATGCTTTTTCATGTCCTCCTGAATCTTGGATTCCCACCAAATAAGTGCTGCACTATCCAATCTTAAAGAAGCAAGCTGAATTTTGGTTTCATCATCTTGAAATTTTTGTATTCTACAATATACCTCAATTTGACGTATCCAATTATCTAACTTCTCAGCATTAACTTCTCCATTGTATATTGGCAATTCAAATTTTATATCAAGATTTAATGAAGGAATTTGCAAAGGAGTTTTACCATGTCCCTTTGGAGAATTCAGAAGAGGTCTTGAATTGGTAGAAGAAGAAAAAGAAGAAGAATATGGAGGAGAGGGTGGTGGAGAAGCACCATTCCCTCCATTTCCATTTGGAGTTTTGTCACCACTGCTTCCCTTATGCCTTGAAGGGTTGGAGAATTCACCTTGCAACAATGCATTCCTTTCCATCAAGATCTTCATCATCTCTCTCATCACCATGACAGCCTTTATGAGATTTTCATCTTCTGCAGGAATACATTCATGACTTTCTTCATGAGCCATACTTGGTGAATGCCTCCTTGAAACTTGTGGTGATTGTATATGCTTCCTCCTTGACGGATGAGAACTTGGCTCCACAAGTTGACCTTATCCTCTTGTGAGTTTCAACCTTGTGAGCATCAGAAACAAAACACTTGCAAACAATCAAGTCTTCAAAAACCAGTGCTCTTATACCAACTTGATCTAAAAATGAAGAAGACTTGAAAATCTTGAAATTATTTGCAAGTAAATTTTAGGTGTTAAAAGCAAATGGATCAACTTTGCAACACATGAATTAAAGGATTACTCATGTAAGATACAAATAAACAACAGCATAATCAATTAACATAAGCACATAAACATAGCAATTGATAAAGGAGTTCACCCCTCTCTTGGGCTACATCTCATGGTCCAGCTTCCAATGGATCATTATTATTAATTGCTCAAAGTGCTCAAAAGCATGCCTTAAAATGCTCAAACTGACCAACCGACTGCTCCAATGGCTTCAAAGCATCCAAAAACCCCTAGCTAGGCTTTTTCGGCACCTCAATCGGTCAAAAAATGAAGAAGTTATGCTTCTTAGAAGTCCCTCCTTCAAGTTTGTTGTCTCTGCATCTACAAAACGCACCCATGTTCATGCAACCTAGCACACACGCAATTTAAAGCGTGAAAACCCAGCACCGGGCGCAACCGCACCAACGATGCGAACTGTAGGACGGTTATGGGCGTGCCAGCCCCTAACCGCCTAGCTCTCGGGCACATGCGGTCATATGACCTCGCGTTATGGCAAAAAGTGATAACCGTTACAACTGTTTCAACCCCCCCCCCCGCGCTCCAGTTGTGGTCACATGGCACAATACAAAGGACCACGGGCTATATTTAAAACCCTGCGCTCCATCTGTGGTCACATGGCACAATACAAAGGACCACGGGATATATTTAAAACCTCGTGCACACGTTGTTGGTGGGTATGGGAATATGCAATAAGAGTGTGACCAGGGGCTGGGGCTAAGCCCCAGCCCAAACCCCCGTCGACCATTACATAATTTGAATTCAAATACATTTTATTACATATAACTTATAAGAAATACCATATGGGCTAGTGGTATCCCACACTCTACCAAAGCGTATAGCCATAGGGGAGGTCCGGGGTTTGACCCCCACGGACCTCATACAATTTTAAAACAACAAACCAAATGCCAATACTGGGGTGCCATGTGGAACCCAATCACTTGTCCAAATGATGCCACATGTCAAAATATCATTCTCCCTTAGCTACCAACCAAACACTGCCATGTCATCACATGCCACGTCAGCGTATGGTCGTACGTCCCTGCCACATCATCCTGTATGGACTGTACAGACAGCGTCCTTTTTTTTGTCTGTTTGTCATTCCGAACAGATTGCGATATCTCTCGCTCCCAATGTCTGTTTGAGACGAAACGAGTTGCGTTGGGTTCGCAACGACGAGGTCTACGCTTTTGTCTGTTTTGAAGCGATTCCGAGCACTTTGAATTTTTGAGCAAAATTTGATCCCCTAATCAAATGGTCTCCTCAAAAAAATACTAATCATCATGATCAACAAAACTGGAGAGGAAATACTTATGGAGATAATCCATATTATAACTCTCAACCAAAATATCAGACCCACTATCAGTCACCATAATTCGTTCCACGACAATCTTATCCACAACAATATTTTTTCCCACAACAGCAGCAATACCAATCATTCCCATAGTATCCTACATCCATAAAACCACCATTTCCATCGCAACCTTAGCTCACTCAGTGAAAACCATTACAACTTTTTCAAATCAACAACCCCCTAGGCCCACACAAATTCCTACATAGTCGTGGAAACCCCCAATAATTAGAAGGATAAATTTGTTTACAATTCTGATGTAAACACTTTTCCTGCTTATCTCATCACCTCTGTGTGATTAAAGGAAATTCTAGTTCAACCATGGTATTTTTATGCACAATTATAGGAATTTCTTGCACCATTACAAGAAATTTATGCACAGTTACAGGAAATACTTGCATCATTAGAAGAAATTAATATGCATTCTGGGAAGATTGTGAATAAAAAAACCATTCATTTTAATTGAGGAAGAAAATAAGGAAACTCTTGATCAACATGATAAACAGGAAAATCCAATAAATGAATATATTTCCTTACAGGAACAACTTAAATCCTCTAGGACAACACCTTTCCCTGAAAGGTTAACCTTAGAAAAATATGAAAAGCCAAAAACAATCTCTTGAATTTGATTTTTTAGATGTATTTAAAAATATCATTGTTGAAATTCCTTTACTACAAGCCATAAAAGACATACCCATCTACGTCAAAACAATAAAGGAATTGTGCAATAAAAATATAGGAAGAAAAAGACAAGATACGCAAACAATACAAGTAGTTGGGAAATTAGCTAGTTTAATGACTACTAAAGCAATTGAAGAAAAGTATGTTTATCCAGGGATCTTGATAGTTATAGTTTTTGTAAACAAAATTTATATTCCCAACACTCTCATTGACTTGAGTGCAGCAATAAATGTCTTGACAATGGAGACTATGCGAAAATTACACATTGCCAATCTACGACCAACCCCTATGGTCCTAGAAATTGTAGATAGATCAAATATTAAACCCGAGGGGATAATCAAAGATATCATTGTCACCCTTCACTCCTGGGAGTACTCGGTATACTTTATGATCCTCCAACCCAAATCTAATTTGGGTGGACATCCTTTAATTCTTGGGATACCATGGTTAGCAACAGTCGATGCACTTATTAGTTGTAGATCTTTAAATATGAAAATAAAAAATGGTGCTAAAATAAAACATATTTCATTATATCCCCTACCAAATTAGTAAATGAATTAGATCAAATAAACTAGTTAAATGAAATTGATACTAATGATGAAATAATTCAGCCAATCTTGACCATTGTACAAGCTTTAAATCTTAAGGAAAATACAAATGAAAATCAGTTCAATAATTTATTTCTCATCCTGACTTTCCTCAGTATTTTAGGGGGAAGACAATAAATTTTGAACCATCTACATCATACAATTCTCAGCGATCTACATCATACAATTCTCAGCAATCTACATCAAATTCACAAGCTTCATCATCAAACTCTGAACAGTTTTTTCCTTGACAGTCATGTATACACGCAGATTTTCTCACTGCAAGCTACGTATATATGCTTTGTTTCCACAAATAGTCGTGTACACCTTCTTTCCTTGCTTGTTTTCTTGGTTTGGTGTTTGCTGGGTGGGATTTGATGCTTGTTGAGCCTTCTTGGGTCTTTGTAGTGCCTGTTGAGTGCCTGTGAGATGACAGGAAACCCTCTTTTGGTTGAATTTCTGGGAGAAGTCTTTCTCTTCATATTTTCACTTTTATTGTCCTAGTACATTGGGCTGGGTGTTTTGTTGCTTGGTATCCTTCTTGAGTTATCTCTTTTTTATGCACAGTAGGGCTATATATCAAGTTATTTTTTCAGTCCATGCATTTTCAGCTTCGATATATTAAAAATACAAAAAACAATAGGAATTTTTCATTGCTTGGATTTTTTTGTCTTTTGAGTATTTACCATTAGCTTAGTGCATATAGTTAAATTGCATTGTTTTTAGAAGCATGTCATTCATTGAAAGTTAAAGTTAGGACTTTGCATTATTTTCATATTTATTTTTCTTGCAGAGTCATAACACCATGAGTTTCATCACCATACATTGTTGAGTAATCACAGCCATAAAATAAACGCTATAATTTAAAATTTGTTAGTAATGATTTTATTTTCTAGGGTGCACAAACTAGCCTAGGATTTAGTGCCTTGGAATAGGATTTTGTGAGTAAACTTCTCCAAGGAAATTAAATCAACATATGTGTCTGATTCAAGGAGTAGAGAAATCCATTGTATAATTGGTAAGATCAGGAGGCTCTACTCACACTGGAGTTAATGATGAGGTTGCACAAAATTGGTTGAAGGGATATCCCCCTGATACCTTCCTAGCGTTAGAGATATTTCTAGGGATCTATTCGTATCTGGGGATCTTGTTAGTGCCCTTACCTCCATGAGAGGTGGTGCTTTCAAGGTTTCAGGCTTTGCCACCCTGCCCATATAGTGGACCTGACTTACGATTGCTCGCATGTGCATCATTTATATAGTGGTTTATTAATTGCTTGACTTAGGTGTTTTATAGGTTACTTGCAGGGGTTATTCTGTAAGTACCCTAGGTCAAATAAGGATCAGACAACACACAACCTTTATGGAGGGTTACCTCTCTGGGGGGATCTGACTGACTAGTTATTAAGCCCACGAGGGCCCTTATAACTGATTTTTTTACCTCTGATCTTTAGTAGGGAGTCTCAAGCCCCTCTTGGGAAAGACATACCTTATTTAGGGAGTGAGGTCACTCAGCCACTTTACCCCGTTTGCATTCATATTGGTCATTTGAATTTTGGTGTGCTCTTTGATTACTAGTTGGCCTTAGGATATATTTTATTTTTTAGAGTCTTAAGTCATCATGGAGTCGGACCAGCCTCCCCGCCGGTCTCGTCGCTTGTTACAGTTACCACCATATTTCATGTCCTTTTCTTCTAAAAGGCGTAGAGTTATTATATGTGGTACACATATATCCACCACTCAGACTTGTGATTCTACATGGATGAGTACTGAACCTGGTCTTTAGAATTCTATGAGCCCTTCGACTCCCTTACCCACTATAGTTAATGGCACCCCTTCGACTCCTGCAACCTCTATGGTCATAGTGCCAGAGGTACCTATCATTACTATGGCCCGGCCTATAGTTAATGCTCAAGATACTGCCTCAAACCCTTTTGGTTCTCTTGGCCACTCACAGGCTACAATGTTCATTCCATCCCTATGGATTCTAGTCCCATTTCTTATGGTATGCCTAACTTCACTTCGTATTTTTTGAACTCCATCCCATTTTTTGGCCGTAATGCTAGAATTGGGATTGGGGGCAATACACCTCCCTACACTCCTTTTTAATTTGGTGGATCTCAAATCCATGAAATGACTCCTAATATGGGAGGTATCCATGCTTTTAACCCTGGGTCCAATCCTCCTACTTCTAGGTGGAACAGTCAACCTGGCGGACAAGCTTTAGTTTCTTCCTACAACCCCACCTCCTCGGTGCATATTAAGCCCAATACATTTAGCATGACGAATCCACCTCTATCCTCCAGATTCAAACCTAGAGGAAGTTAGGTTGACACTATGGGAAACCCCCAACCTGGATCTAATCTCCCTGGGGGCAACTTCTATAACCCTCAACATAACATTCTTGTTGGAATGATGCCCAACCAACCTTATATGAATCAGCCCAAAGGAGGGCCTTATAATGCCGGACAGGGCCATGGTGTTTACTAGAACCCTGGATGGCCTGCAAATCCACAAGCACAATCTTTCCTGGGAGCTTGGGGCTAGTTGTCGCAACCCTGTCTCCCTTTTCTAGCCACACTTAATCTTCCATATTTGTCCAAGTTAATGAATGACCCTATGAGTCACAACCCCAGATCGCCCCCCGTCCCCACCAAACTTCCTTCAGACATCCTGAGGTTTGAGGGTAAGAATGGAGAGGATCTTGGTGATCATGTCACTACCTTTCACCTTTGGTGCTCATCGAAATCCCTTAATGATGATTCTATTCGTTTGAGATTATTTAAATGCACCCTCATCGGAGTTTCTGCAAAATGGTATATTGAGCTACCCAAGGGGGCATATGGGACTTTTATTCAGTTGGTGATGGTCTTTCTTAACCAATTCCAGTTTCCCATTCATTATGATGTTGTCTTATAACTGTTGTCTACTTTACACTAGGATACCGCTACTCATATCTCGGACCATATCCAAGAGTGGCGTAGACGGAAGAGGTTGATTAAGACCCCTATACCCCTTACCTTTCTTTTAGAATGGTTTCTTAAGTATTTAAACCCTCTTATCTCGAAGGATGTTGCTACTCCCAGGGTTACCACTGAAGAAGAAGCGATCTTTAGGGCCCATTAGTTAGACTTGTTATGCACTCAGTCTGGGATGTTATACCACCTTCTTATTGATGCACCGCGGTCTACTTACAACCCTAGGAAAAAGCTCGGACCTCATGCCGATGGCATTGTAGGTTCTGCCAATGTAAATTCCACAGACTCAGTGACAAACTAGTTGAAAGAGTTGTATTTAAGATAGTATGTAGGAGGGCCAGCTTCGTTTGTGCCTTCCAACCCCACTTATTTGACAAATGTACACTCTATGAAATCATCGGCCAACCCAAATGGTAACCAGAAACCAGGAGGGAATAAGAAGAAAGGACGTAATAACTATAAGGGTGGGAAAAGTGGAAATAAACCCAA
Source organism: Picea engelmannii (assembly GCA_009831015.1). Classification (NCBI taxonomy): domain Eukaryota; kingdom Viridiplantae; phylum Streptophyta; class Pinopsida; order Pinales; family Pinaceae; genus Picea; species Picea engelmannii. Next base: position 1,281,841 of record ML780314.1, on the reverse strand, counting down.
GGAAAATAATAATAATGAGAAGAAAGGTAGTAATGTTAGAGAGGGAAAACGAGAAAGACATAAGGTGAAGTTTACCTATAATATTTGCACAGACAATCACCTTACCCATTTGTGCCCCAAACTTGCAGAAGTTGTGAGGCTATTAGCTCAATTGCCCATCGTGATGATGAATCCATTCCCACATAATTATCACTTAGCCCCGAGCTCCTCAAATGCCGGAAATGTGGCTGGTGGAGGTCAAAACCAACAGTCGCAAGATGGTGATTGTTTATGTATCAATATGGTCGATGAGAAATTTAATGTAGCCACTCAGTCTCGAGACTATAGTTCTAAACAAACTATTCCTGGTCTAGAATCTCCTCCTCCTCCTCCAGAGACAACTTTACAGATTGAGAAACCAGATCCACCACCTCACCGCATCATATTCCGAAAGGAGTACTCAACCGCTCTACCTATAATCCAAATGCTAGAGCCGCCCATAACTACTCTATTGTTGAGGACCTGGGTTAAACCCCTTGTGTGATGTCATTTTTGGAGGTACTCTAGACGTGTCCTTCATAGAGGAATTCCTTGCTCTTTGCCTTAGGATCTCTAGAACCTATTTTCTCAAAGGTTATCAAGTTTGAAGTCGCATATGTTAAGCCTCGCTTGCCTTACCATGTGGCTTTCCAAATCCACGTGGATTATTCAAAGTATACCATCAAACATGTGATTGTTGATGAAGGCGTTGCTACATATGTGATGTCCCTGGTCTATTGGAAAGCTGTCGGTTCTCTGACTCTTTCCAAGTCATCGAACATGTTGACTTCTTTCGATGTTCATTCCTTCCTCCCTCACAGTATTCTCCCTGCCTTTCCGGTCTAGTTAGGTGGGAAGACAGTAGAGGTGGAAGTAGAGGTAGTTGATGTTGTTGCACCCCTTTTGTCACCTAAATGAGAAAAATAAGGATGCTTACAAGCCCAGTTAGGTTATCTATTGAAGACAGTGGTGAAAGAAAGAGTTAGAAAGATCAAGCATAAAAATTAAAGAAAGAACTAAGCTAAGAAAAATAAAAGAAACTAAACTAGAGTGCATAAGAACATTAAAATTGAAAATAAACAACACTCATGCCACCAATGGATAGGATTGTATTAGTGGGAAAACACCAAAGAGAAATGGAGATATATGGGTCCCCTCTTCCTCCAAGCGAAGGCTCTTGGACCCCCAAATATTGACCTCTTCTTGCAAGTAACAAACTAGAATGAAATGGTGAAGAGAATCCAAAGCACATTCACTCAAGAGGTGATATGAATGGCTAAATGAAATGGTGCTTGTATACTCTTGATGAGAAAAGATGATTCTTGAAGAGAATATAAGCAGCATAACAATACAAATGAATTCCTTAGAAATATAGTGCACCCATGGCTTCCTTTTATAGAATATATTTGAGGCATTATGCAACCAATTCTTAGTGTGAACAAGGAGCCCTTTAGGGCACCCTTAGGTCATTGACCAGCCCCCCAGTCGGATTCAGCTGAGATTTGGGTGTCAAATCGACTTGGAAGCTAAACCAGAAATGGGTGGAAGGTTGACCAATATCATAAATGCGTCGTTCTGAGGGGTGCACAATTTTTTGCGTCCACGGTGACGCATCAGGCGCATGTGTGTTTTTCTTTCATTTATGGATGGTGCATGTGGCATGCTCCCTGTGTAGTCTTAACGCATGCTGATTTTATAACTGGTTGTATAGTTTTAGACCTTTTGGAAATGCATTTTTGGTCCATGAGTGAACTAATGGGTGTTTTGAAGATGTTGGATTCCTGTAACCATTTGAGGACAAAATTCTCATGATAACAAATGTGCCTCTTGATTATAACCTGTTACTAGGTCGCAATTGGACTTATGCTATGATCATCGTTGTGTGGTCCGTCTTCCATACTCTTTTCTTTCCTCATGAAGGATAGATTGTGACAATCGATCAGTTTTCCTTTGCGTTCTCTAGTCCTAATGCATCTCTTGGACCATCGATCCTTGTGATCAACAACTCTCAGCTGACAACTGAGAATATCGATGTCGGAATGTATTCTTCCCTTATGGGTAATTTCGACTTCTCAGCACCAAGCCATCACATTTATCCCATGTCCAGTAGGCCCAAATCGACAGGGAGGTCCATTCCTTCCCACACTTCTTATTTTAGTGACCCATGGACCCTACCTTCCCCGACTTCATCTTGTGAAGGTCAGTCGCATGTTGGGATGACTATGCCACTATCAGTAGCAGATATTGTGTATCAAGTTTTTCTCGACTCTTCCGTTGATCCTGATCCTATTCCCTCACCGACGGATGAGGAGGATCTCGTGTCTAGGCCCATGTGGTCCACTTCATTGTCTTGTTCACATGATTTCCTCGATGGGACTTTTCCTTTGGACAAATCCATCATTGAAGCCATGAATGGTTCTGGAAAACCTTGGGATGATATTCATCACTTCTCTTATTTCTCCCACAGCTTGAAAGAATCGAACAAGATGACTTTTGATCTATTTTGAGTGAGATAGTCGGTCATGTCATAGTTCCACTTGATATGCACGGCATTTATGCTGAAGGAAATATGGCGAGAATTTCTCCTATTGTCATGATCGACATCTCTCATACCACTAGTAAGGTTGAAAACATAAATTTCGGTGTGGATTGTTCGCCAGAAGAAATCTTGATCTACATCAAGATCTTCAGGGAATTATGAGACATATTTTCTTGTTCATATGAAGATATTCCAGGGATTGACCCTCGTATTGTCGAACATGAAATTATAAATTATCCAGATGCTAAACCTGTTCGGAAACGTCCTAGAGTTGTCAACCCTCGAAAGGCCCCTGCTATTAAGGAAGAGTTGGAGAAACTACTTAATGTTGGCTTCATCTACCTGGTTCCCTTAACCGAATGGGTATCCAACCCCGTTCCTATAGATAAGAAGCAAGGAACCATCCGTGTATGTATGGATTTTCCTGACCTAAACAAGGCATGTCCTAAAGATAACTTTCCCACACCTTTCATCGATCAGATTCTCGATGAGTGTGCGGGAAGCGAAGTATTTTCTTTTATGGACGGATTTTTAGGATATAATTAAATTCAAATCAAGCCCGAGGATCAATACAAGACGGAATTTATTTGTCTTTGGGGTACTTTTTCATACCGAAATATGCCTTTTGGCATTTAAAACGTCGGAGCAACCTTTCAACGCGCCATGACTTTTTCTTTTCATGATATTAAGCACATAGTCGAAGCTTACCTTGACGATCTTGCTGATCACTCTCGCAAGTGAGTGGATCACGTCACTCACCTTCAGCTTGTTTTTGAAATATGTTGTTACTGTAGAATTTGGTTGAACCCTCACAAGTGCATATTTTGCGTTAAGTCTGGTCATCTACTAGGTTTTCTAGTTTCTGAGACTGGGATCATGGTAGATCCACTTAAGGTTGAGGCAATACTTTAGTTTCCTCCCCTGCACACGATTAGACAACTTTAGGGTTTACAGGGGAAAGATAACTTTCTTCGTAGGTCTATAGTTAACCATGCCACTCTCACTAAAGGTTTCATGTGTCTTTTGAAGAAGGATACCCCATTTATCTGGGATGAGCGAGCCCAGGAGTCCTTTGATTCTTTGAATAAATCTTTGGTGTCGGCGCCTCTGTTGAAGCCTCCTGACTAAAGTAGAAATTACTTGCTTTATATCATCGCATCTGAGGATATGATTGGTATGGTTCTAGTTCAAGAGGATGATGAGCTCCAAGAGCACGTCATCTACTATCTTAGTCGAACTCTACTCAGTCCTGAACTTAATTACACTCACGTTGAAAAGATAGCTTTGGTTGTTGTTCACGTAGCCTAGAGTTTGTGTCATTATATGTTACTTTGCAATACTACGATGGTTGTTGATGTCAATCCATTTCAATACGTCCTTACCCGGTATATCATAGGGGGGAAATATAATAAATGGATTGTCATCTTACAAGAGTTTGATCTCGATTTTTCTTCCGTGAAATCCAAGAAATCCCTAGTCTTTGCAGAGCTAATATCTGATTTTCCATGATTAGATGAGGATGTTATCATGTTGATTCATTTTGATATGAACACAATTTTCTTGTCTTATCATATGACCCCTCGTATGGAGACATAGTTCTCTATCTTCAGACCTTGAAGTTCCCTCAGCATCTCTCATGATATGACCGACGACGTATAAGATACCAAGATAAAAAATATACTATCATTAGTGACACTTTGTATCACCGAGGAATAGATGATATCTTAATTCATTGTTTAACTCACGGAGAAGTCGAGTTTGTTATGAACAATTTCCATAGTAGGGATTATGGTGGTCATCTATCCGGGCTTGCGACAACCCAAAAAAAATTGTGAGCCGGTTATTTCTGGCCTACTATATTTAAAGATTGTATTGAAGCGGTTAATAAGTGTCACCCCTACTAGGTGTTCACTCAGAAAATGTGCTTGCATCCAACCCCTTTTCATACAGTCATTACTACCAGTCCCTTCACCAAGTGGGGGGTGGACTTCATCGATTGAAACCCAACTTCGGATGGGGGGCATCAGCACATTATAGTGGTCATCAACTACTTTACTAAGTGGGTCGATACCATGCCTACAGTTAAATTCGATGGGAAGACTGCAACATTTTTCGTATTCAAAAAAATTATCGCCCAGTTCGGTATCCCGAGTGAGATTGTCATTGACCATGGGAGTCACTTTCAGAACGAGATGATGGAAGAACTTGTTAGCACTCTGTAATTTCTCAGGATGAGGGATAAATTGACATAGGTAACTATTTCAACCTCTTGGAGTCTTAGATCTATCCCTCCAAGAATCAGAGAGGGATCACTCTGTATGATTTAGCTTGGTTTGGAATAGGATATTAGGCTAGTTATGAGGGATCGAGGTTTTTGGTTTTTAAATGGTTGGGTTGGGACAACAAGGAGGGCCATTGGGAAAATGGGGTATGTGCTTAAATATATGACTCACTCTCAGATTTAGACAAATATCCTATGTAGGGTAAGGTAGTGGAAATTTTGGATTGAATTAAGTTTTAATGGTGTTGAATGAAGAAGAAATAGGGGAGAAAAAATCCAAGCAAAGGAGAATTTAAGAATTCCTAAACTGAGTTGTTAGAAGAGAAACACAAATATCATCAAAGAACAGATGCAGAGTATTTCTCCAATAAATTTTGCTCTATTAATTCTCCTTTGGCAATAATAATTTGAAGACAAATGAAATGATAATTGGAAAAACACTTAACAAAGAAAGGAAAACGCCACCAACACCTCAACACAAGAATCCTTT
>ML780314.1:1202314-1253975 GCA_009831015.1 Picea engelmannii | reverse complement strand
CCCAGGCAAGTTATAAAAGGGAAAGCGCGTGTGAGAGAGACTGTGGGTTGTGAAACCTCGAAAGGGGGAAGAAGAGTGTCAACTCTTCGGGCCGCGGATTTGTGAAGGTCCTGGTGGGGCGACCGTGCTCGCGAGGGGCAGGGTAGCCGTCAAAAGGCCTTTAGAGCCTCATTGTAATCATCTTCTTACAAATGCGAGTAGCTGTCACATCTCTTCTCAGAGATAAGCTACCACCATTCTATCAAGTCTTTCACTCTGTATTTTATAGTCTCTGTACATTTATTTCATTAATAGAAATAGTGTAGCACTGTATATCTATGTTTATGGTTGCATCTCTGATATATTTCTATTATATTATTGAATATATGCGATATCTCTATGCATTTATTTATTATATCTCCGATCTCATTTCATGCCGAAAATAATCCGGATCAGGTATCCATTCCGTTATGCATTTTTTCATTATCCTATAATTGTTACTTTTACGCCCTAGGTACGAACCCATTTGTTGCGACATAGAACCCTCCATATTCTATAAATTCATGTTGTTTTCAAGTGGTAGAGACTTACTGAACATGGGTGCCCTAGTTAGATCCCCTACTGCATTTGGTGCCCATGCAGAGATTTTTTCAATAGGACCGGGAGTCCCTCAGAACTCGTACTTGACTTTATGTTGAGCCTCATTTCTCATTCATAAACATGCGAACTTATACCCTGTGGACTCCCAAACGATTTAATTTAATCTCTTTTCCAATTCGCCTTCAAAAAGTAAAAATATTGTCGAGTGATTTGTCCCTTTCACACTCGTTAAATTGGATTTGAAAGGTTGTGAGTCTTAGTTAAGCTCTTTTCCAACTCGTTATCAAAAAGTAAAAAGATTGCCAAGTGAACTTGTTTCTTTCACACTCGTAAATTGGTCTTGAAAATACATCTATTTGGCACAATTTTACCCCTTTTTTACACCAAGTAGACTAAAACACATTAAAAAGGACATTTTTTGGCGTTAAGTTGTGATTGCATCTCACGCCCTTGCTTGCAGTATTGAGTCTACAGTCGGTTCTCGCTTTGCGTTATAAACTGTTTGCCTCGGCAGTTTTTCATCCTCAACCAAGTGTTGGCCCTTGACAAATTTTTGGGGAACCTTGGTCATGTTTGACCATTTTTGCGACTTCGACAGGCTGGTCGAAGTCGGAGCGCAAGGCAAAGCGTAGATTGCGGGATCTCACCCCCTTTTCAGGGATTTTTGGGTTTAGGGTATATGTAACAGGTATGGTGATGTCGGCCCATGGGTTTACCCATGTTTAGGCCCATTTTGTAATGTATAAATAGATAGCTAGGCGATGTAATAAGGGGGTTGTGTGATAGAGAGACATATGTGTGTCATGCTAAGTGCGGATAATTGTGAATGCTTCGTGCATACTATGTGTTTGGAACTTCCAAAGCTAAGTGCAAGTGATTGTGAGAAGGCTCTGTGCTTGAACCTAGCTCGGGGAAGGAGGATATGGTGAGGTCCACGTAGATCTCCTGTCCTATGTGGAGTTATTTTATGGCTTTGTGTATGTAAGAATATTGACATAAGACAATAAAGAAGAAGAAGAGTTGGTGGATGTTTCCCCACACTGGGGTGAACCACGTATATCTTGTGTTGTGGTTGCTTTGTGTTTATGGTTGTTATGTGATTATTGTGATTTATGCTTAGTGATGTGATATGTTTGTTAGATGCATCTGATATAGTAACTTAGTGATTAGTGATGTGAATGAATGCTATATCTGATATGTTTCTACATGTTAAGTTCTTGGATGTGTTAGATCTTGCTGAATACTGCATTGTTCTGTAACTAGGGTTTTGACCTGCGATGTGACTAAGGATTAAATACTGATGAACGTTAACTGCTAAGTGCTCTGTTAAGTGTTGTAATCACATATTTGTGTCCCAGCTAGGTTGTATACACTTGAGTCTTGCAACCATTCCTGCCTCTACCTCGAGTGAGACTTCATCTACTTCGCAGGCGTTGTCGAAAGGGCTAGTAGTTAGGGTTTTGTTGGTGAGTTTTTGTAGCGTTGAACCCTAGGTCTGCCCCTGTGTGCCAAAAAATGGTTCCAGTGTCGGGACCTGAAATTGTGATTGTTGGGAACTGAAGAGAAGATAAAGCTCTGTACATAGATCTATTGTTGTAGTGCGCAATATTCTACTTAACTTGTGAATCTCTTTGCTAAGAAGGGAAGTTTGATCTGAAGAAAAGAGGTAAGATATTAAAGCTCTATTCTCTGAGAAAGGTAAGATAAGTGAAAAAATTTTCTTCGAAAGAATGGATCTAGGTATGTTTGATCAATTTTGTCCTAGTCTAAAAACTAGGGAATAGTTAGAAGAAAGAAGATTTGATATGATTAGATCCGACAGAAGTAATGAAAGATATGTTATTCCTATGTATATAAAGAATGTTTGGACTAACAAATGGATGCAGGATCCTAGAAAGAATTTTTTGTAGGCTAGTTACTGTGATCCCAGTGCGCAGTACAGGAAAGGTTGGGGATCATTTAAAATAAAGAGAGGATTAACTCTTTGTTACAGTTGCAGAAGACTGGGACATCTTGCTAAGGAATGCCCTGGTAGAGGTCCTAGTTTTCTTTGTTGTAAAGCTATGGACCATGAAGTTTTGGATTTCCCTAGAATGATTGCTAAAGTTGAAAAGATGAATATGAGACAAGAAAACCATGAGACAGGACAAGAAACTAAGGATATGATAGAACCCCAGAAAGAATCAGAGACTGTATTATTACAGATGAAACAAACCCTGAATGATCATTGAGACGTCAACTTATCATAGATCTTAAAAGATAAGGAGTGTATAGAAACAATAATAGAAGACTTTGACATAGACTGTGTTCTGGATGAGGAAACACAGGTGAATATTATGACAAAAAGAACTTGAGAAATTTCGGGAAAGCCTACTATGATTCCTTCATTGGGAGGAATAGGATTGTTTAAAGGAAAATTGATTATGTGGAAGACTTACCCAGATACCAATGAGTGCTCATGGCACTTCGACAGAGGAATAATTTGAGGTTGTTAAGTTTGTTGAGAACAGTGGCCCATTTGCTATTTTTCTATGAAAAACCTGGATTGAGAAAGATCATATATGAAGGAAATAAGAAGAGGAATACCTAGAATAGAAAAAGAAAGAATTAAGAAATTTCATGGCTAGGAGAATAGGGCGCTTACTGGAAGAACAGGAGGACAAGTCGAAGAAACCAAGAGCCAAATATCGGGCTATCAAAGTTGAAAGAACACGGGAAGACTTGAAACACTTGTCCATATAGGAGAGTAGAGAACCTACTCTAGAAAGAGAAGAAGTATTACTCTCGAACCCTTTGAAAGACCCTCAGCAGTGAAAAGTTACTATGCCAAGGGGAGATAAGAAAAATAATGGAAAGAGGAACTCAGTGACTCAGATTACAAGGAAGAAAGTAGGAAAGCTCAGCAAGAAGAAAGCAAAGTTAGAAAAACTGCAAGAAGTTCCAGAGAGGACTTCGTAAAAGGAAGGTTTGCAGAACTTGAACTTCGCCAAAATAGCAGAACAGCGAAGATTGTCACTTCACCATGGAAAAGTAATATGACCGTTGGAGGCGTCTTTACCATTAGTCCGATGCTCTAGAACGGCTAGAAACGTAGTTATGACCAAAAATATCACCATTGGACTTTTGGGACCACGCCATAATGGATGGAATTGCATTGATTGAGGCTTTTTGACCCGTTGGGGGAATACTCTATGACGTTGTCTATTTATCCTGTTGAATGCTGCATCGATAACACTTTTTCAAATTGTGAGCCCACAGAGAATTCATTGTTATTGTGTTGTGCCTATTGAGACTTCGCCACCACTTTTGTTACCATGAGCCTTTGTTTGACTACCTAAGATATCTGATCTCAGGCTTGTATGTCGAGTGAGCGCAGTGCAGTGGAAAAGTCAGTAGAGGAAATTCTGATAGATTTAATGGCTAGGAAGGTCATGTACGCAAGAGCACAGGTCTCATCAACTAGAGGATTGCAAGCCTCTCCATCAACTGCATATCGATCTACACCTTCTAGAGTTGTGATAGAGAAACGGAGTAAGCATCGTGATGACTTGGCGAACACAAAGATCATCCCATCTATCCTACTTGACTACCTCCCGCCTCTGGCTAGCATGGTTAGTCGTGACAGTGTCTCGAGGGACTTTGACTACACCTTGATCACTGTGTACCTCTCGAAGGGGATACACGCAGTTGGACCATAGTTGGGACAGATCATGACGTTGAAGATCAGTGAATTCAACTTGGGAGATCTCAAGAACCATGGAATTCTCACCCCACAGAAGTATTTGACCAAGATGATAGGGAAGAGGTCGAATATAATCCCCCAGCCATGGACCATGGACATCACGAGGTCCACCATCCTGAACGTAATGAAGATACCCCACTTTGGAAGGAATCAGGAGGTTAATGCGTCTGTTAAACTCATGTTGTCGTGCTTCCATGGTGGTTATTTATGGCTAGACAGACGCATCACCGTAGATATGACGTTGATCCATTAGATCACTGGATTAAGTATGCAAGGACCAGACCCACAATATTTCTATCCAGGGAAGGCTACAGATCGCGCCCTAGCGCAAAGAATCAAATATACCTATGGCGATGTGGAAAAGGGAAAGCGAGGTTACAAGGTAGCCTCCATCCAGAATGGCACAGTGCACCTAACCTGCCAATTGATTGTTGGTAAGCTAGTAAGGAAGAACAGACCCACGCAGGTCATAGGACTCATTGTTGACCTCATGAGAAAGTGAATTGAAGGGCTACAGATGAACTAGGTGAGCTACCTCGTCAACCAGTTAGAACAACTATGTCACGAAGCTCAGGATCAGGGATATGAGTTCCATTTCAGTTGGCTATTGATCCTCATCGCCTTCATTGCTTGGGAGATGTCAGAAGGTGAAAACTTCCCTGACATTGAGTTGTACGAACCCTTCGCTACAAATTTCACTACGCTCTGGTATTCAAGTGACATGGCTAAGAAATGGCAGTCAAACGGGGTGTTCCACAACTATTACTGGTAGTTGAAGAGGGATATTGAGTCTTTCCCTTGTATGACGTCGAACACCCAGCACAAGTTCAGGCCCCTTGTGAAGTTTCGTGCAAATAGAAATTGTATTTATATGATCACTACACGTGCAGACGAACATAAATAAGAGATCCAATCCTACTATAAGCTCACAAAGGAGGAAATGAAAGAAATAACTAAGGAATGGCCTGCAGAGTTCCTTATACTAGTCAACTAGGCATAATTGTCCAACCCCGACCTCATTGGAAGTCCTGTAGTTAGTTGCAAAGAGTATGATGCACCTAGCAGTAGAAGAAAGAAGAAGAAGGAAGAGGTACAGGAACTAAACAGCGCGTTAGAAGAGACTGCTTTAGATTCCCCTGGAGGAGGAGGAGATGATGAAGTAGACAAGGAAGAGAACAAAGGGGAAGAATATAAGCAGAAGCAGGGTGAAGTAACACCACCTAGGGATCCCCTCGAGGAGACGAGACATCCAAGAAAGGAAAGGTTTCCCCCACGAAACCTTCATCGCAGAAGAAATCCAAAGCTAGTAAGCCCAAGTTGTAGATTGTGCTCACGGTAGATGACATCAACCTCATCATCATCATTGTATTAGATACCTCAGAAGATATTCTACAGCGCAATGAGGCAAAACAAGAGACCATGTATGATCGAATTGAAGCAGAGTTGAAAGGGGTACAACAAGCCCTCTACTCTAGTCGCACAATGTCTACTGCACCTCCGTCATATGAAGGGATTGAGTTGGGATATGAGCCTGCCCAACTGTGCAGACTAGTAGATGCGATCGAAGCTCATATTCGTCATGTCCAGGAGGAAAAAGAGAAGGCCACAGAGGTATTAAAGAAAGAAAAAGAGGAATTCCTAGAGAAACGTCAGGTTGTGTAGCAAGAAAAACACGACCTCGAGGCGAAGTTCACAGAGGATAGAGCGCAGATCCATAAGGAGAAAGAACAGTTTCTCGTCAAGCAGATTGGAGTTAAAGAAGCAATCACTAGAGCACTTCACTTTGTGATGGGCTTAGAGTAGATGAAATAAGACCCAGTGGAGAATCAAGTGGCAAAGATTGTTGAAGCCATTTAGCAGCTCCAACAGAGAGTAGCAGAACTAGAGTTACAAGCAGTGCCAAGCACTCTATAGAAAGTGAGAGACCAAAGAGAAGAAATTGCCCAGAGCATAGTCCAAAGAATTAAAGCATTGGCCTTAGAATGTAAACATCTCAGTAGTCGAAGTGCATAGACTTACGAGTGCCTTGCAAAGGACCCTGAACTAAGGATATTGGAGTCATCACTTTAGGAGGAAAAGCATCGTGCAACAACAATACAAGCATAGTTGAAGCCTCTATCAGTGGTCAAGAGGATGAAAATGTCCCAAGAACATCGCATGGTTCAGGAGCAGGTCCATGCCATCCAGAGTAAATTCATGGAAGTGACTCAGAAGATCCAGCCAGTACAGGATGAAGCTTGCAAAATTTTTTAGGAGATTGAAGGATGAGGTGCAGAGCTAGAACAAGTGGTCACCATGGTAGAATAGTGCTTGGAAGGACCTGTGACCGAGAAACTTTTTTAGGATTTCACCGAGAAGGAGGCTCTGGAAAAGTAGCAGGTTGAGGCAGCTCGATCCAAGCTTGAGGACTTTGAGGAAGAGATACCCAAATCAGAGTGACTCGGGATGAATCACAGGTGAGTGTTGGGGGCATGTTGGCCCTTGACCAAGTTTTTGAGAACCTTGGTCATGTTTGACCATTTTTGGGACTTCGACGGGTTGGTCGAAGGTGGAGTGCAAGGCAAAGCATAGATCGCAGGATCTCACCCCCTTTTCATGGATTTTTGGGTTTAGGGTTTATTTAATGGGTATGGGGATGTCAGCCCATGGTTTTACCCATGTTTAGGCCCATTTTTTAATGTATAAATAGATAGATATGCTATGTAATAAGGGGGTTGTGTGATAGAGAGACATATGTGTTTCGTGCTAAGTGCGGATAATTGTGAATGCTTCGTGCATACTGTGTGTTGGGAACTTGCAGAGCTAAGTGAAAGTGATTGTAAGAAGGCTCTATGCTTGAACCTATCTTAGGGAAGGAGGATCTGGTCAGGTGCGCGTAGATCTCATGTCTTATGCAGAGTTAGTTTATGGCTCTGTGCATGTAATAAGATTGACAAAAGACAATAAAAAAGAAGAAGAGTTGGTGGACGTAGCCCCACACTAGGGTAAACCATGTTTATCCTGTGTTGTGGTTGCTTTGTTCTTATGGTTGTTATGTGATTATTGTGATTTATGCTTAGTGTTTTGATCTATTTGTTAGATGCATGGGATATAGTAGCTTAGTGATTAGTGATGTGAATGAATGCTAGATCTGATTTGTTTCTATATGCTAAATGCTTGGATGTGTTAGATCTTGTTGAATATTGCGTTGTTCTGTAACTAGGGTTTTGACCGGCGATGTGACTAAGGGTTAAATATTGATGAACATTAACTGCTAAGTGCTCTGTTAAGTGTTGTAATCACATATCTGTGTCCCAGCTAGGTTGTAGACACTTGCGTCATGTAACCACCCCTGCCTCTACCTCGAATGAGACTTCATCTGCTTAGCAGGTGTTGTTGAAAGGGCTAGTAGTTAGGGTTTTGTTGGTGCATTGTTGAAGCATTGAACCATGGGTCTGCCCCTGTGTGCCAACACCAAGCAGATCCTTGTTTATATCCTTCGCAATTTGATACCCTATACCTAGGAGGGAACATTCCCCCGAGTGTCCATCTCCCGCATACACTTCCCTGCATTGAGAATAGGTATGTTCCACTGTTGGAACTAGTTTTTCTTACTTGCGACACTCATTTCCTCCTCTGTATCATAGCATTCATTTGTCTATGAAAAAAAAAAAAAAGGATGAGCAAGAAGGGAGTATTATCTTGTATCGACAGCAGTCATGTCGCCTTTGAACAAAGAAAAAAATTATTTGAGTCCATTCATCATCATAATTTTGGGATTAGCATGGACTTAGGAAGTCGAACTCATTACAAAGTATTCTCTACTAATTGGTTACTCTTTGAGTCCCTACAGAGAACTTCATTGATGCCTCATGCATCTCATGGTCTCATCTTTTGGGTCTATGATGTCGAAGTCCTCCATATGTCTCATGCTCTTGTTCAAAGGAAGTCTATCAACTTGTGTTGGCCACTCCTCATAACTCTTGACTTTGCATGTCATCCATACCCTCATTTTGTCTCAGAATCACATGATACTGCAGTCCTATCAGACACCCTAGCCCTACTTTCATCATTGGTAGGTAACCTTGAACCCAGTGGTCGAAATTTCATCATTGGTCGTTGACTGGGTGGTTTCCCTTGTGTTTGATGGCAACACATCTATTCACACATTAGGATTTGTGCAGTGTCTTGGATGCCATTAGCCTTATTTCTAGTTTCCTCGCCTTTGTTAGCGATTTTCATCATTGGTTGTTATTCAAAGGGTATTTTTTCATGTACAGCTTGCACTTGGCACACACGAAAGACACACGGGGTCGTTTGTTCGTGAAAATGTTCTTCATCCGATTTCCACCAAATCATGAAGCTCCTGCTTTGTACCTCATTCTTACTGATGAGAGATGCCTTAATGCTCTCCTTTTAGCAGGTCTATTTCCATCAACTTCAACCCATTTATTCTGGAAACGAGACCTAGAGTCTTATGAGTACCTTGAGGCTTGCAGTCATTAGTGGTAGGCTCTCTTGCCATCGACAGTTGGGAATACATCAATGTCTTTTGATCGATGGATTCTTCAGGTGTTCAACACCAACTCCTCTATTCACACTTGTAAGAATTTACTCAGTGCTTTGATACCTACTTTCATTATCGGTAGGATGTATTGTGTTTGTTAATGAGATACATCAATGACTAGTAATCAAATGATGTCTCATTATTTTTGACCTCAACTCCTTTATTCACATGATGTAGACTTGCACCTTTGGTGGATTTTGTAGAAGACTTGAAGACATCACTATGTGGCCGCATCTTTCCTAAGTTGTTGCTTCCTTTTCATTGGACCAGTACCTATACGATTTCAATGATCATGGGAGATCAAATTGTACTCCATGGTACACAGATATCTTCAGTTTGGTTTTGAGACTGGTTCTATTGGGCCTTGTTCATGACTATGACAACTATTTGCATGTAACCGCATTTGTATTCGCCTATTCATGGCCACAGACACTTGTTTGGTATATTTTCACATGGATCTGCAGTGTATTTTTGGCAACCATGTATGCAAAGTTAGTGCAGAATGTAATGAGCAATTGAGTTCGTCCAGTTGGTTCCTTGTCACTCCACTTCTGGGTTACTTATAATGTATTCCGTCCATCGTAGATACTCCTCTGACCTCACACATTAGGGGGCATCTGTTAGAGAAAGATTTGCCTTACCCTATGCAATCTTCCAGAGAGGGCCTTATTCCATTTCCGTATGCAGACTTGTCTTCCCTATTGCTAAAATCCAGAGACAAAAATATAAATTTTTCCACTTGTTCACATCTTTCACCCTATACAACAAGTGTATACGTAGGCTACTCCACTACAGCCCGTGTACATCGGGATTTGTGCCAAAAAATCAAAATTAAATGTCAGGATTCCATGTCACAATAGGATATCTCTAATCCTTGGCCTTCCATATACTATAAACATTCTGACTCGGCTCTTCAGTTGCATTTTGAAGTCTATAAAGAGGAAAATTCTGAGCTATGGAAAAGGAGAGAGAATTCAACTTTGAGAGAAAAGTTACTCTGGAGAAATTATTTACTTCGCATTGAGTCTGCATCTATTTGTCCTTTAAGTCTGAACACATTGTTCAGCCCCCAATATCTTCCCTTATTGATGGAGAACCTCATTGTCTGCCTTATATGATCTTTCCTTTGGTGGAGGCTCGGCTGGAAGGAACTTGGTTTCTCGGTTCCGAACCTTGTCGACACGGAAGTATGTAATATTTTCACTTATGCTGACCATTTATTAATAGAAATACTCCTTTCCTGTCTAATTGATATCTTGCAAATATATGAGTTATTATCCATGGGCATGTTTTTTATGTATATTGATGTACTATGCTATCTAATGTGCTAACCTTTTATATTTCCACCATATGCTTGTTTTTTCTTGTTTGTTGAGAACTTGTTGTAGGTATATAGCTTTGGGTCAAAGTGCTCAATGGTGAACATCATCAAACATCTGGACGAGGTAGGCCTCTTTATTATCTTTCTTTCACATTGGTCTATATAGCATGTTGTTGGGATAGAGTTGATTTCTGCAATCATTTTCGTCTATTGTGGTTCACCCTAGCCATAGAGAGATTTTCCTCATAACAAAAAGGATAAGGTTGATTCAATCAAGAAAGTAATATTATTGAGGGTTAAATTAGATAAGATTGTATGGAGAATTCTACATTGGATCATTCTTGAGAACCTCATTTCAGTTCATCAAGCCATTGTGGATCTTCTTCATCCAATATTGTAGCAAGTGTGTGTGTTGGATCAAAGGGTCATCAGAAGGGGACCTTGCAACATCAAGGATTTGGTTGTAATCTCCACTTTCACTTTAATATAATACAGTGATATGTTTCTTTCGCATAAAACTCATCTCTTTTTGTTGTATGATTCCTTGATCACATGCATAAGTTATCTTTGAGTATGTTATATTGCTTTCACTTTGGTTAGCTTGTGTTCCCTTGCAGATCCAATATCACAGGAGTACTAAAGTGGAGCTAGGACAATAATGGAAAGAGAAAGCGATATTTAAATGGTATGTTTCCCATCTCTTGTTAGATAGTAAACTCAATGATTAGAGCTTAAGGAAAGTGTCATATTCTATTCTGTTTTGTTCTAGACCTAGGTGGATCTAGGGAGATTTGTTTATGTCTGCATTCACCGATAAGTCCCATAAAAAAATTGGAGACCATATTGGGGATATGGCCTCCTTTTGATTTTTTTCTTCCCATTTTCTTTTAGCCTTCCTTCCTCTTATAATTTTCATTCTCTGAGTCTGTGGGTGATCCATATAGACTCCCTAGGTTTAGAATTTCCTTTAGATTTTTTGTCTTTCTTCCAAATTTTCCAAATTTATAGAGATCATCACACTGTATCTTACTGACATCCTATGATGACCCTGAGACCTCTCCCTCCGCTTATCCAATCAAGTCTGACGACGTCGCACTCTGATCTATCATTGGCCTGCAATGACCCTTTCTCGTCACACTATTTCCCATACCTAGCCTGCGATGACTCCTATAGGTTTTGATGGAGTGATTCATTATGTCTTTTACCACCCAGATTTGTCTTAGAATCCTGGGGTGAACTTCCCATGCCCATGTTTGATTAATTCCTGAGTTTAAGCTTGGGTTTGATTGGGTTTTGGTGATTCAAAGTCTTTCTTTGCGTTTTACAGGTTTTTTCTCATGCTCGTTGTCACAAGGATATAATCTCAGATCTCCATCTGGGTGCTTGTTTGACAAAGAATCTTTGGTTTGTTTTAAGTTTTGGATTCATTTTTTTTGTCAGGTTGTTTATGGATTAAGAAACACTTTTTACTTGCTTGTGTCAAAAGGTTTTC
Source organism: Picea engelmannii (assembly GCA_009831015.1). Classification (NCBI taxonomy): domain Eukaryota; kingdom Viridiplantae; phylum Streptophyta; class Pinopsida; order Pinales; family Pinaceae; genus Picea; species Picea engelmannii. Next base: position 1,242,295 of record ML780314.1, on the reverse strand, counting down.
TTGTATTTTTCTTTTTGTGAATTTGATTCGAGAACTGTGTTGAGAATGTCTTGATTTTCTTAGATTACATTTTATTTCCATTATCACACCTCTAATTTTGTCCTGGAAAGGAAGACCTGAATTCATTTATTCTTTTAGTAATCTCTCATAAGAAAATTTTAACATTCGAAATATTTATAAAGAGAAGAAATTGGAAAACTTGTAGTTCATGATTGTTTGGAATTGTTTGGAATTGTGTTCATTTGGAATTAAAGAATTGCAATTGGTAGCTTGTTGTACTTCAAAATAAATACCTTCTCCCTACTATAACTAGAGTTCATTGCATTGAAAATTGCACATTCATCTCTTTTTGCATGATATTGGGTCAAGGTCAAAACATCAACAGTTTCACTTCCATCTTCCTTTTTGAGTAAACAACAGCCTATAAAACACATCATAAATTTAAAATTTATAAGTAACTTTTATTTTCTAGGGCTCTTTTTCACCAACATTAACTATGATAGCGCTTTGGAATAGGTTGTAAGGCACACTCTCCAAAGAATCAAAACACACAATAGTATCTTGTGATATGGAGAGTTCAAATCCAATTGATACATTATGTCTTGGGAAGCCCTTCTCACACAAGGGTCAAACCTGAGGTTGCATTAAGACTAGCAGAGTTACTCACCTTGCTTTGTTGGTATTGGTGTAGAGATTGTGCGTATTATGGGGGTCAATTGAAGGTACACCCACAATGATGAATGGAAGCCTTTCAAGTTGATTTAAAGCTAGATACCCTGCCTTTGTGCATGGATTGGACTGTCGACTATTTCCCCAGGCATCACTGTTGTAGTTGGTAACCTTAGTATCCTATCTCTTTAGGGTCTTTACACAAGGTGACTATGGAGGGGAAATTCTTCATGGTACCTGGAATCGACATTGGTCAAACTCACTCGGGCTCCTTGGAGGGTATACCCATGATTATGTGTGGGATCTTGCACCATGCTGTAAGTCCTTTAATCAGGTCATCAATGTAAATTTTCCACCCGCTTATCCTAGCCCCTTCTTGTCTCGATTTTGCGATGTTAGATTTCATCACCAAATAGTGACTTTGAAATAAGAAGGTTTGTTTGCTTGGTTTGATTCCTAGATTTTATTAGTGAATGTTGTGTGTTTCCTCTAGTTGACCATAGATTTATTCCATTCTTTACTTAGCTCGAGAAACATTGGTCTTGGTCGTTCACGTAGGATGCAAGGGCTACCCCCGGAAGATCTGGAAGGTTACCAAATGTTGCCTCCTAACTCACCAGAAGGCTCTCCAGAAGGAGTAGTCAACCACGAAGTAGCTTCTGAAGTTGGAAGCACACACTCTTTGGAGGGATTTTGAATTGTTTTGGACTCCTTATAGGCGTTATGTCTCCCTGTCAATCCATCATTGAGTGTTCAAATAAATCCACATATACCCCAGGTGAATTCATCCAGAGAAATTGTTCTTGTGGACGAAATTGAAGTACCTACCGGACCTAACGCAGGATCTGGAGTGGAGGATCCACTTTTTCAAAGTGAATCATTTAGGACCCCTGCTCACATTGTTGGAACTTCTGGTTTTGGTTCTATCCCTTTAACAGTACGTGATTTGTACGATAACCTAAGGACAAGTCCTGATTGACCGATGGCATCACAGGTGCCTGAGACGTCTGTTACCTATATGGTACCTTTAGACCATTTTACTAGTACTACCAGTAACGTCACCACTGTTTTAGACCAGTTGTTGATTGGTTCTCACTTGATCCCTACTCTCTAGATGGCCCATTCCACTATGGTCCTGCAAGCTACCATGATTACTACCAGAAATGTGGTTATTCCCAAGCTCTGATTGGGACACCACTTCCATCTAGACCAAATCCATCACTTCCCCCTGGGTATAGCGCTCTGAATACTTCCATTTTTATCCCTACCCAAGTTCCATCCGGAGGTTCTGGACTTTTTGTTCCCCCTGGGTACAATGTTGTTGTTGGTTTTCTTCCCACACCTACCCAGGTTCTCTCTGGAGGGCCTTATGTTCCTCCTCCACCCTTTCTTGGAGGATTTGGCCCTAGTGGATCCAATCAAGTTGGAGGCACCAGTCATTCGTTCACTTACGGTTTCTAGATTCATGTTGGAGGTCAACCTCAAGTGGGGGGGCAACCTCAATTTGAGGGTCATCTTCAGATTGGGGCACAACCTCAACTTGGGGGGGCAACTTCAGTTTGGAGTCCATAACCCATTGTATGGACAGAACGCACCTGTGGTACAATATCTACCTTGGAATCTACCTTTCCAAGGAAATATACAACCATATGGGGGGAAACATCCTCAAGTTAACTCTTTTGTTCCCCCTAACCTCAGTCAATTGTATCTAGGTTCCTTGAATCCCACTTGGGGTCAGAACATTCAACCTAGTGTTCCTTTTCAAGGGAACCCCCTGAATCAACTCAACCCTATGGGCTATGTGCCTCAAAATCCTCCACAACCAAATATGTCAAGATTGTCTCCTTATTTTCATATTTCTTATGGTCCTACTGGTATACCTACAGGACTTCCCCCTCAAAACTACCAGTTTCCACAAGTGAACCGATGGTTTCCTTTCCATGCCACTTTGGATTTACCTAATCTCTCTAGGATTTTGAATGATCCTATCTTACATTCTCCTTATTGGCCCGTCATACCGGACAAGTTACCATCCGACATTCCTAAATTTGATGGTCGAGTAGGAGAAGATCCTAATAATCATGTTATGACTTTTCATCTGTGGTGTTCATCCAACTCCTTGATGGATGACTCCATCAGACTACGAATTTTCAAATGAACTCTCACGGGTTCGAAAAAAAAATGGTACATTGAGTTACCTCAAAGTGTCTTCAATGACTTTAACACCCTAGACATGGCCTTTCTGACACATTACCAATTGCCAATTCAATATGAGACAGGAACTAAAATTTTGAGTTCTTTCAAGCAATCCTCATCCATTCATATTTCTGATCACATCCATGAGTAGAGGAGGAGAAGATGTCTAATCAAAGTTCCCCTTCCTGATCAACTATTGGCCGAGTGGTTTACCAAATCACTCATTGGACCTATCTCTTGTGATGTCTCTATGGGTGGCGTTGTCACTGAAGAGCAGGCAATTAGTCATGCTCAGTATATCGATCTTGTTTATTCGCAAATGGGAACACTTTACGATCTAATCCCTGACGCTCCTCGTCCTTCCACAAACCCTACACAAAAATATCCAACAGCTTCTCATGCTATTGATGATGTGATTGGAACCTTCCACGTTGAGACCCAGTCGATGCATGCAATTCACACCAATCCCAAATACAATAATTCTAATAAGCAATGCACTCCTACTCCTACTCCTTCCATCAGTAAGACCGTTGAGGTTAATTTTGTTCAATCCACGCCCACCGGAAAGAATCAAAATAAGAAGAAAGGAAAGGGTAAGAAAAAGGAGGACAAGAATAATAATCCACAATCTGATAAAGCCAAAACACAAACTGTTGATGAGAAAGACAAACGTAAACCTTGTTACCCCTGTCTTATTTTTGGTGATGATCATTACATGAAAGATTGTCCAAGACATGTTGACGTTACAAAGTTCCTCCAAGAGACCAGAAATCCTTCTACACTTGTCATTTTGTTACAACCTTTCCCTTTTCAACAGCAAGCCCAACTGGTCATTCATTACCAAGCTACTCGTTCTACCTCTTCATATGTCCTTATGTGTACTGGTAACTCTAAAAAGAACAAATTTGCATTCGCAACTCGAGCCAAGGATTACTCTCTGTTAAAAGAGAAAGTTGATGATATACCACCTTCATTGGTTCAACCTTCTCCTTCAACTTCACCTCTAAATGGTCCTCTTCATCTTGAAATACTGGGTCTTGATACAGTCCTTCACCCTCCTCCCAAGGGTGTTGTTCGAAAGTCTGCATTCAATCCTCATTCCCGTGTTGCACAAAACTACAGTATTGTAGAAGATCTTGTGCAAGTACCCTCTATGATGTCAGCTCTCGAAGTCCTTCAAAGTTGTCCTTCTCAATGGAAGGCATTGTTAAAATCCATCGGTGGAATTGATCCCACAGATACTAATTTAATAATCTTTGACTTGGAATATCACGTTCCAAGGCTTCCTCCTCAATTAGCATTTCAGATCCAAATTGTTGTTGGTAAAGAATATCTATAGAATTGTTATTGACGAAGGAGCCTCGACTTGCGTTATGTCTGTTACTTGTTGGAAATCCATTGGCTCTCCTACCCTCACTAAATCACACAATACACTTAAGGCCTTCAATGGTACAAGCTTTAAACCCTATGGTGTTCTTCCCTCATTGTCTATTACATTGGAAGGTAAATCAGTCAATGTTGAGGTTGAGGTTTTTTATGCACCTCTTGATTATAACCTTTTACTTGTTCGTAGTTGGATTGATTCCATGCGTGCAGTTGTGTCCACCCTTTTTCATGTGGTACATTTCCCCCACCAAGGAAAGGTCGTCACTGTCAACCAACTAGCCTTATTTAATTCAGATTCCCATACTAGCAATGTTCCCTTTATCTTGAAGACACCCCGTGGTTACGAGAATGTCAGAGTGGGTCTTTTGAAGGATTCAAATTTGATGGGTACATTTCCAATCCCACCACCCGATATCCCCCCTCCTTTTGTTGCCTCTATTAACATGATATCCACAACTGTTTGTGAAACCCCTACATCATATGACCCATGGGCAGTACCTAGCCCTGGTGATTACCTCTGTTATGGCAACCAGATGCCTTTAAGTCCAGTCGAATCTACTTACCAAGCTATTCAATCGGCAACACCCTCCTCTCCTTCTCTCTGTGATTCATCTCTCGATCTATTTCATGTGATTTTTCCTACGAATGAGATGATCATGTATGTCATGTCTATGGAAGACACTCCCTGGGATGATGGGCATCATCACTCCATTCTCTTCCTTGAACGCGACGCCATAGAGAGCTACCAATGGATTTCGACTCCATCGATCGTTGTTGTCATTTCTTCAGTTCCTGAGTCATCACACGATTTTTTGTACGAAGGGAACTTGAGAAAAATTTCCCCTACCATCCCTCTTGACATATCTGTTAAACCCAAATTCATCGAGAATGTTCATATCAAGGCCTCGTGTTATACTGATAAGGTCCACACGTATAAGGCCCTTTTCCAAGAATTTCGCGATGTTTTCTCTTGGAGTTACGAAGAGATGCCAGGTATTGATCCAGATATAGTTGTACATGAGATTAAGACTTACCCGGATGAAAAACCTGTTCAAAAGAGACTTCACCCAGTACACCCACACAAAGTTGTTTCTATCAAGCTTGAAGTTGAAAAACTTCTTAAAGTTGGCTTTGTTTATCCTGTGGCTTTGACTGATTGGGTATGTAATCTAGCTCTGGTGAGTAAGAAACAAGGTACCATCCACGTCTTTGTAGATTATAGGGACATCAATAAGGCTTGTCCTAAGGACAATCATCTAACCCCTTTCGTTGACCAGATCATCAATGACTATGTTGGTAGTGAAATATTCTCTTTGATGGATAGTTTCTCTGGCTATAATAAAATTAATATTTTACCTGTGGACCAACAAAAGACCAATTTCATTTTCCCTTGGGGAACCTTTTCTTACTGGAAATTACCCTTTGGTCTCAAGAACACTGGCATGACCTTTCAGCATTCCATGTCTTATGCTTTCCATGATATTAATCACATTGTGAAACCTTATCTTGATGATCTACCGGTGCATTCCATGCATTCCCAAGATCACCCGGCTCATTTGAGGGTCATTTTCGTACATTGTCATTATTACTGTATCCACTTAAACCCACACAAATGTGTTTTTTGTGTGGAGTCTGGCCAACTTCTTGGCTTCATTGTGTTGATATATGGGATTTGAGTAGACCCTTTGAAGGTTGAGTCTATCCTTAATCTACCTCCTCCTTCCACTTTATGCCAACTCCAAAGTTTGCAAGGGAAGGCAAAATTTTTACATTGTTTCATCACCAATTATGTTGAACTGACAAAAGGATTCACTCAGCTACTCAAGAAAGGTTACGAGTTTGTATGGGACGATACCACGATCAAAGCCTTTGAAGCTTTGAAACTTTCCTTAACCCGTACACCATTATTATTTCCCCTTGACTATAGCCGGGATTACTTCCTCTACTTTCGCCATTATATCTTATTACGCATAGTCACTGTTGTTTTTTATTGTAACCCTATGCAACATATCCTTACGTGATAATGGCTAGGGGGAAAGTACTCCAAATGGATAGTGATTCTCCAGGAGTTTGACTTAGAATTTGAACGCGTTAATTCCAAGAAATCTTTGGTTTTCGCCGAACTGATATGTGACCTTCCCTCCACTGAGACAAAAAATGTGGCAAAGGATTACTTACCTAATTAGTCCCTTTTTCTGATCAGTTCTGATGATGTATGGCATGGAGATATTTTTATCTATCTCGAAACTCAAACTCTCTGGCCTGATCTCTCTAGTACGGATCGTCGGCGTATATGATATCAAGCCTGCCAATACATCATTCTTGGTGATACTCTTTATCGTCGTGGTGTTGATTCCATTTTTCGACGATGTCTCACTTACGATGAAGCTCAGAAATATTTGAGTGACTGTCACTTTGTAGCATGTGGTGGTCATATGTCTGGGTATGCTACTTCCCAAAAGATCTTACGAGTGGGTTATTCCTGGCCTTCTTTGTTCAAAGACTGCATCACTGTTGTTCAGAAATGCCATGCTTGCCAAACTTATAATAACAAGATAAGATATCATCCTTCTCCTTTACATCATGTATTTTTCTTTGTTCCATTTTCCAAATGGGGAATTGACTTCATGACATGTAACCCTCACTTGATCGGGGGGGCATGGATACATCATTGTCATTGTGGATTATTTCACTAAATGGGCCGAGGCGATGCCTACATTTGATAACACCGCGAAAACTGCAGCATTTTTCATATTCAATCATATCATTACTCAGTTTGGTATCCCTCAAGATATCATTACTGATCATGGTAGTCATTTTCAGAATTTTGTGGTGTCTGAACTTACTAAAAAGTTGAGTCTTCACCATGAAAACTCAACCCCCTATTACCCACAGGCCAATGGCCAAGTTGAAGCAATCAACAAAGTTATCATTACTATGCTTTGACAGATGATAGGAATTCATAAAACAAGTTGGCACACGATGTTGTTCTCGGCATTATGGTCCGATTGGACATCTGTCAAGTCTGCCACGGGATTCACACCTTTCCATCTAGTTTATGATATCGAGGATATCTTGCCAATTGAATATGAAATACCATCTTTGAAACTGGTCGTTGAACTTATCCCCAATACCTCTTCCGAAGAAGAGCATCTTTTGTATTTGATGCAATTAGATAAAACCTGTCGTTATGCCACCCTAGTTATTGAAACTCAGAAGAAACATGTTAAATCCCAATACGACATGCATGTCAAGCCACGTGTTTTTTCTGAGGGTGATTTTCTAAGGGTCGATAAATTTGAGGCCATGTGGCGAGGCCCTTACATTGTCAAACGTGTGTTGGAGAAGGGAGCTTATGAGATAGTTGTTTATGATGGAATTCCTTTGAGTGAACACTAGAATGGGCTTTACTTAAAGAAGTATTATGCTTAGGTCAGTTTTGCATGAGTTCTTGTACTTTTAGTGTATCATACTCTTGTGTGATTTTTCATTGTTCGGTTTCGACCTTCAGTTGCTTACCTTGTGTTGTGATTGGTTTCCAAATGTCGGTGTCTTCGCTACCCTACATTGGCTTCGCTGATGGCGCTAGTCACAGTACTTAGAACTTAGCATCTGCTACTTGGGAAATTTACGCACCTACGGATGAATTGGTTAGTCTAGATGGTGTTTGCCTTGGTCAAGCAACTAGCAATATTGCAGAATATAGTGTAGTCATCGAATTATTGACCGACGTTGTGTTTCTTGAAATCCATCATCTTATTGTATGCCTCGATTCGCAGTTAGTAGTCCTACAGTTCTTACATTATTAAGGGAAAATTTACGAATTCGCCTCTTGGAACGTCATTTTGATTACATTGAATATCAACACATTCCTAGATGTCTAAATACATTAACAGGTGCATTGGCTAACTATGTGTTAGACAGACATTTAAGAAATTAATAAAATCCAATCACACTTTGTATATACAACAAGTAATCTAGTAGAAGCCTCATATATATATATATATATATATATATATATATATATATATATATATATATATATATATATATATATATATATATAACGATAAAAGTTTTACAAAAAGTGTTTTTGTCCGAAGACAAAAATATCAAAAATGTGAAGCACATGGCTTCATATACAAATATAGCATCAAGTATGTTGCTCACTATAACATGTGACTGCCCGTGCTACTCTACGGAGCATTCAACCGATGGAAGCAGATACGCCCACTGTGTGGCGCTGATAACACCTTGGGATATCATCAATAGGGTAATCTAGGACATCCATCGTCATCCCCTCCAAGTTCTATTCTATAGCCTCGTAGTCAGTAGTGGCTAATATTGCTACCTCGAATCTCTCCCCTCACCTCTGAATGGGGGATGAACCTGGAGGTCAATGAGGTCCCACATCTTCATCATCAAAGAGCTTTTTGATTATTCATCGGATAAAGAACATAAAAACATTTCATATTAAAAATCACAAAAAAATTATAAAAACAAAATGTACTTCTTACCCATGTTCCCCCATTGAGAACCTTTGGGAAGAACCAAGTCTGGATCGCCTCATAAGTCTAAGCTGGCATATGCATAGTCATCTACCATAAGCATATGGGTCCTCAACCAATCAAATAAAACATCATTATAATTGATGATAGGACCAGTCACATGTTGTGCCATGAGGTCGACCCACCTCTTCATTATTGGATAATGTGGGGCAGGTATGCCCCACTCTACCTGTAGGCATAAGTTTGGAACCCTATCCAGGAAGAAGGACACCAAAATCAACCCGTATCCGAACTATTTCAGGTCATCTCTCCTGCACTTGGTCAACTATTTTTTCATGCTTCTGAGAACCCCATCACTCCAGTTGAAAACTCGAGGCTCAATACATTCCAACACATACTGGAAATAGATTTGAAGATCCATATGGGGATTTGCGTTCCCTACCATGCATGTGATGGTGTAGAGGATAGTCCATAGAGGTAAGTCACGGACCTGGCAGGCAATGTGCGTTGACATAATGGCTCATAGGCTCACCACCTCCCCTGCTACCTATCAGTGTAAATAAATCCCCATGGTGAGATAATCTGGTCAAGAAGTAGATATCCTTGATATATATCGCAAGAATGTGAGCCCCCAAATGGAATACTTGTTGGTCCACATCCCACATGTGAACTAAGTATTCAAGCAACCTCAACTAAGCCCTCATGCTCTGGATCTTGAAGAATTTTAGCAGTCCACACTACCGGAGGGAATTTACAGTTCCTGGGTCATTCCTAGCAAATTAATCTTCATCCTCATGCTCTCTCTCTTGCCATTCCAACATCCTTACTGTAAAAAACATGAAATGGAACATAAAAGAGGGATTAGCACCTTCATCTTCTCCCTGGAAAAATTTTATTGGAAAATACATCTTAAACCATTTTTGGAATTGCGCACATCATTTTGCAACATTTTTATGATATCCACCAATTTCATTCTCTCTCCATTTCCATCTTATCCGTGCCCATTATATTATGTTACTGCAGCATCCATACCCATACCAAATATGTTTCCTTCATCTTCATAATTGTAAGTTCCTCGGGCATCATCCATCTCTTGGTTTACTGATCTTCCTGTTGAATTCTTCTTATGTCGAATTATGTTCTTGGTTCTACAAAATGTGTCTGCAACAGGATTTGTAAGGTTACAAGAATTTAAAAAATCTACCATTTTATACAACATTGTGTTCTTCATAATTTTATCATAAATAATTTATTTTTGTTTTCTTGTGAATTCATAGTATTTTTATTTTATTTTTACAATATTGAGTGAATACATGGACTCTTATGTCCATGAATCCTCCTGACTAACTCTTATTTCCTCGTTCAAAATATTTGAGCGGGAATACTATTAATGGCATGACAGAGAAGAGAAATTTGTTAGCTCGAGCGTCCTAGCTTCGATGCTCAACCATTGTCTGATTATCTTCGAATTAGATCTTGATCATTAAAATATTTGATTGTGGCTCTAAGGTATCCATTTATTCCCTTCAAACTTCCATGACCTCCAAAATACACCATCGCATTCTCTCTCCCTAAACTTACTCCCATAGTTAGAAAATTTATGGTATTCATGGACTCGCGGGTGGCGGACTCTTGGACTCATGTTTCTTATTTTATTTTCATATTTATGTCTAAAAAGTATCATTACTTAACCATTTTTCCTTCTTCACAGATTCCCTCCATACTTAACCATTTTTCCTTCTTCACGGACTCATTGATTCACGGGCTCACAGACTCATCATTCTTGTAATCTTATTTTCATTGGTCCATCCAAGAAGTCCCATACTTATTTACTCTTAGAACTCCATCCACTCAACCGCCCAACCTATCCTTAGTACATAGCCAATTTTCCACTTTTTACCATGGGTTCGTGGGTCTATGGGGATACTATACCTATGTCCATACCCTTATTATATCCACGCTCTGCGATAGCTTAACACTTAGACAAATTCCAAGATCTTACCACGATTTCATGGAGCTGATAGTTGGTCTGCCACATAGCTCCACATCACCTGCCAATTTTCATTCCATCTACCATGTATATGCCATTTTGGAAGTACACATCTTTCTTCTTGCATGTTATCGGACACGTGACCTCCACGTCCTGTTGACGTCATCGTATGGGAAAAATACCCAAAAAAAAAAAAAAACTGATTTTGCTTAGTTTTTTGAACTTTTCTAAAGAGCTCATTTTCGCAATTATTTTGGTGGTTTCCATTAGTTATTATAATTAAGCTCGATACAGTCAAAAAAATGGGTCTATATCTACAATTTCAACCCCCTACTCTTCAAATTTTACCTCTTGTGCCTTTAATTTGTCTTGAATTATTCTACAATAATTGGGGATTTTGCCCAATTTTTTGCCTCAATTCTATCCTAGGCATCATAGTCGCCTTGTAAATTCACTTTATAACCATTTACGGATACAAATATGCTCAATTAGAGACTAAATTTGGAATTTTTAATCCCTGGGCTCGATTCTTCCATATCCCATAAAAATTTCCCAATTTCACTGTAAACATTTTTCAAACAATTTGTAAACGAACTTTTTCTGACATTATGTCAGATATTTTTCTTGCATTCTCTGTAATTTCACTTATGTGTTATGCTAAATGGCCCATGCAGGCTCAGTGTTGAAAATTTTGCTCTGATACCACTTTTTAGTGTTCCCCGCCACCCAGGTTGGGCCACACCACATCATAAATTATTCAAGACTTTGACTATAATTTAATCTACCGATATGTTCTTCAAATGAACAGTGTTATGCAAAAGTAATAACAACATTCAAAAACAATAATTCATACACATAATTAACATAGGTTTCATAACAGAACACCATAATTCATAATAGTAATTGAAATAAGCACATGAAAAACAATTATCTTTGATTTGAAAGAACACCAACTATGTGCAGACCTTCCACACTCTTCCCAGCCTTAGACTTCACTACTCATATCTCTCAACAATGGGTCACCCCTGACCTGGGGCTAAACTCTACCAGGGAAAACGGAAATCCTAAGCCAATCTAAGGTCTGATAAGCAACAAAAATTGTTCAGTCCAAGGTGCCCAACTGTTGCAACTAGCCTACAGTCTCTCATTCCCCACGTGTTTATCCCACCCCAGGAAGTGTGTCCCTTATCTTCTCAGTAGTCCCTTGGTTTCCCCACTTCCCTTCCAAGGCTTTAGTAGAAAACCGAACAAGAAGTCTCGTAGCTCTGTAGCTATTTCTCAGTGCACCAGGAAGTAAATCTCGAGTATTTTCTCCCCTAGAGAAGCTACTCACAAGTCTTACAACCCAATTCTTCAATCCAGCTCCCTACCTCACCATGGTATAGGTACAGGAACAGGTATCGTAACAACAGGGTATGGGTAACAGTTGAGTCCATGAAAATAAATATCATGAATCATTCCATGATAGCCTCATGAATCCCCCTACAGTCTCTCTCTTATATATGCATGTGCCTTATATGACACATGGAAATCAAGGAAATCTCTTGTCCCCCACTTTAGAAACTTGGGATGTATTCATATCCATACTTTATACTTTAAGGAATATTAATATAATATTATTTTTGGCTTAATCCCCCCCAGCTTATCCCCTTATCCTTAACTTTTAGACCCTTTCCATATCTAGTGGAGTTTATTCCCCCATACTCTTTTACATGGTTGGTTTGTAGCAGTGATGTTTTTTCATTAAAATGTGTTTGTGATTACATATTGCAATGATGACTCACTAACCATTTTAGCATCAGGATCCATAGCCCACTAACCACATAGGCACTCTGACCTCATAATACATATACACAAAGGCACTCTAGCCCAAAATGTCCTGGCTCACCAACCTATGTGTTCATTTACATTTATATGTACAATTGGGGTTTGGCCTAGGGGTATTACAAGGGGATTTCCAACCCCATCCTCCACCTAAAATACCACCCCTTCAACCCCATCCAAATATTTTTGGAATCCATATACATCCACATGTTTCATTACCTCTTGAGATTCCAGCCAATTATTGTTGGAATGAGATTGTCAACCCTCCTCAACATCAACCTGAAGGACATCCCACTTCCTCCTTTCCTTTACCTCCACCTCCTCTAAATAAATCATCCCTCCATATTACATCAAAAGCTTCACATACCCATTCCACTCAGTAGCCATTGAAGAGTCTCAAATATCTAGCCTAAGAACTAGAGTCTAATAAAGGCAAACATCCTTCCCAATATGTCAACTCTGGTCAGTCAATAACCTCTTCAAATTCAGTCGCTTCCCATGCCCAGTGTAAAAAAATTGAATGTAAACATATTTCCTTTGAATACATGCATCTGGAAGCATCACCAGCAAGAGTTAAAGCACTAGTGAATGAAGGTATAGAAATCATGAAGATAACAAAGCCACAAGGAAGCGAAAACAGGCAAGTTGCCTCACACAAAAAATATGTCTTCTAGTTTTACAATGTTGTTATAATGTTTTTAATGTTGAGGACAGATCTAGTATGTTTGATCAGACTAATTATTATCATTTTGGTTATTTTCACAGCAGTGTTTATTTTGAGACAGATTGATGATGTATTCATTTTGACATATTATGACAGATTTTGACTAAGGCAACGAACTGATATATCTATTTTGATAAATATATTCATGATTTAAGAGTCACAAGGATGTTTACAAGTTTTTATATGGGATGATTGGAATGTTGGTTATGTTTATGTTTAAATGGATGATTGATGGCATAAATTTATATCTATTTCAAATAAGGAACAAGGAGAAAAGTTATTAAAAATTAAAAAGAGTAATTAGGGGGTCCCCACCTATTACTTAGTATTTATTTATCCTTGTAGTTAAATATTATTATTAATTTATAAATTTTCCCCCATTAACTAAAATTAGTTAATGACATAACTAAAACTAGTTGAACTTCTCAAACTACTTTTGAGAGGAATAAAAGAATATTTCAAGGGACAAGCAAAGGGGGGGTGATAGAGAGAACAAATTTGATAAGGTCTACTCTTGCTTATTAAGTGAGATTACTTTACTATTTCATTCATCTGTGAAATACATAAGTGCTTAGGACTTCTTTTTGATAGCAGGATCATATTGAAGGTGGAAACAAGGAGAGACAAGAAGTATTGATTTGATGATATACTTCAAAAGGTTGATCATCTGTCTCTGATAGTCTGTGGATTCTTGTTAGATTTTTGGATTAGTTTTCATTACTAATTGAGGGTTTTGTGCAGAGTCAAGGAAGTGACATTTGTGGCATGTCATTTCATCTTGTTTCAGTACGGGTTTCACATGATGATACCAATGATCTTTGTATGATGCAATATAGCATCTTTGACTGCTAAGTCTCATTCTATTTTTTACCCCTTGGGGTATGAATAACGTTGTTGGTTGTATTTAAAACTTAAATAAATAAAATATTTTGATGGTTTTGAGTCTCATTTGAGTTTTTTTTGTGTCATCTTTATCAAATATTTTATTTCAAAAGTTGTTCAAAAATATTTTCTATTGTGAATATTTTCATTTCATTTTGACATACTTAAATTATAAAAGACAACATTAATTCCAAGGACATATTTCTTGAGAATTAATTGAATTTTTTGTAAAAGAGGCTATAAACATATGGTGATAATCCCGATTATTTTTCTCTAGCTAGGCAGAATTTGAAAATGTTGGTATTAATATACAGTCATTCTTTTTCATCAACATTTATTTGGTGACCATACTAGGGAAATATTCAATATTTCTCTGGTATTGGTGTCTCTTTGTTGTAACTATTGTAAATTTTATGTATTTGACCATCTTTATTTTTCTTATTATTTTATGTTTTCATGACCATACATGTTGTGCGTCAACCTAACATTGGACAGCATTTATAAGATAAGAGCAGCATTTATTTAACCTTATTTAACACAACTTTGGAAACAACCCACTCACAAAATGAACTTAATTAATCTTGGGAAGTTAATTCTCAAAACATCATAATTATAGAACAGTGGGAGGCCCAACAAAGGTTGCCCATAAATTAGCCTCCTCATTAAGAAAATTTTCTTATGTCCTCCAGATCTCATTTTTCTCGAAAAACGAGAGGGTTATCGAGAAATTAATTATGTCTCTGAGATAGGAAGAAAAAACTCTGTCCTTGAAACCACACAAGGAAAACATCCAAGATATTGATTTGATTCTTCCATCTCATTAGTATATTTTTTTCCTGTCACCTTCAAAATGACATTTGTTGGTTCTTCTTTTGGTACTGGTCAATCTTCTTCTTCACAATCATCTTCCTCTTCTTTAATTGGAATCATATTTAGTCATAAATTTCCAGTTCAATCTACCACTAATCCTGCCAAAGTAATCAAGAAATTTGGTTTATTCTAGTTTGAGGAATATGCTACAACTACACCATGGCATGTGTCCTCACCTCTAGATCTTTCTCCAGCCACTAACCCACTTCCCAAATTCAAATATCACTTGCATAAATTTTCATTAAATGGCACCATTTCTACTAAGGAACATATTAGTGTATTTTGTAATGCATGTCAAAATATACGAGAAAATGATAATGATAAATGTATGCGATTATTCATCAATTCTCTTGAAGGAAAATTTGTTGTTGATTTTTTTGAATTGCCTCCTAAAGTCTTTTCGAATTGGGATGAATTAGTATATTGGTTTAAATCAACATATGGGTAGCCCAAAGATCCAACGGATTTGTTAAAGGATTATAATAACATTTTTTTTACAAATGGTGAAACCATTAAATATTTCAATCTTAGATTCATCTATTGTACAATCAAATCCCAGAGATGATATGTCCTCGTAATCAAGCTGCTTTCATTCCGTACCATAATGCCTTGCCCTCTTCTTATCGTCATAGGTTAGAACAGAAAAATGTGACAAACATAGGTTTTGTGTTGCAGACTTGTTTGGAGTATGAAGAAAAAATAGAAAGAACATGTCTTTCTAAGGAATATTTTGTTAAATGGATCAAAATGTCGATTGTCTTGCAGCTAGTTCAACATATGAGCAATCGGATGATTTATTTTCAAAGGAAAGGGATCACTACCAATTCAGTCCCTACTAAATCCTCTTCTCGATATATTTTGATAAATTACCCTATTAATTCTTTACCATATAATCATCCAAAGGCTATTCTCTCTAGAGCTTGGTGTAATTTTTGCGATTATAATAATGAAGAGAGCACTTGTGAAGTTAAGAAAAAAGAATAAGAAATAATCTTTGGAAAAATAAATGAAGCATTTTCCATTGATTTATATTTTTTTCATGACGAAGATGTGATGTTAATAAACACCGAGTAAATATTATACTAATAGGGGAAAGGTGGAAATCCTAAAACTATCTTTTCCCCTAGTTCTTCTTGTCCGAGTATAAATCCTTAGGTTGATAGATTACCACAAAGTCAAGTGTCTTAAACCTCTTTACCTTCATCAAAGTATAACATATTGAAACAACTAGCTAACATAAAATTGAATGCAACTCTCCTGGACATGGTCGCTGTCCCTGAGCAACAATAGCATCTTAAAAGCTATATGGAATGTAAAACTTCCTCGGTAGCTAGTTTATCTGAAAACCTTGATGAAGAAGACTCACATGTAAATATATTATGTGTAAATAATTTCAATAATTTTGTAAAGAATCCACCCTTTTTATATTTTTGTAAATATTTTTTTATAGAATATCCCATTGTTGCCTCATAGATGGCAGGTCTGGACCTAGTGTAATGTCTAAGATTATTATGGAAGAACTTGGTGTCTCTTGTACAAACGAAAATGAGAGAATCATGTTGTCCTATAATAATCAGCAGCAATCTACAATCTGTGAGATTAAATGTGTAACATTAGTCCTTTGTGCCCATCCAGAAATCAAGACCACTTTAAATATACAAGTCATTGATATGCATGTTAACAATTATTCAATCATTTTCTGTAGAGACTGATAGGCTTTAATGTGTGGTTACTTATATTTAGATGGATATCATTTTTTTGTTCCCAAAAATGGCAAGAATATAATTTTGTTAAGGGAAGGAAGAATCTCACCATACATTGAAAAGGTTCCTCAGTCGAATGTAAACTTTATTGAGGAAGATATGGGTGTTTATTCAATTTTCAATGACGAATATGAAATTTCTCTTAAATAACCCTATGATTATGGAGATGGTATTTGGCATATACACTTTGATGGTGCATGTTCAAATGAAGTTAATGGGGCAATCATTGTCTTATATTTACTTGTAGGTAAAATTCATAATTTTCCTATAGACTTGAATTTGTTTGTACAAAAAATGTAACTGAATTCGAAGCCCTATTTCTAGGCATTGAAAACGCTTATAATTTAGGCTATGGTCATATTACTGTTTTTGGAGACTCAAAACTTGTTGTTAATATGTTCAGGAAAACTTACACTCCTAATAACAAGTTAATGAAGAGATACACTCAAGTTTTTTGGACATTGACCCAAAATCTATTGTCTTTTAACATCACTCATATTAAAAGGGAGTTGAATTCTATTGCATATAGGTTAGTTGTTTTTGTAGCTTCTCCTATAAGACAATTGCTTCCTCAAAGACCTAATTGCACATTCTTGTCCTTATACAAACCTCATCTTCCTAACAATGTGGAATCTTGGAAGGTCTTTCCCGGTGATGAAAGTATATCTGATTTCTTGCAAAATGAGCTCTATAATACTAAGGAAATAATTTCTCTTGAAGATAATAAATTTCCTAAGGGCTTGAATCCTCTCGAGAAATCATTTTTGACAAGTGATGTTGGCAGCCAGGATGATAAAAAAGAAGATGATTCAAAGTGAAAAATAGGGAATTTGATTCCCTTGAACATTGGGACTCCTGAATAACCAAAAATTTTAAAAGTTGGAGCTCAATGTTCTGAAGAAGAAAAAGATAAATTCATGGATTTATTCCATGAGTTTAAAGATGTTTTTTCTTGATCCTATGAGGATCTTCATGGTTTCGATCATAGTGTTATCTAGCATCCTACTCTAATTAAGAAAGAAGCAAAAGTGGTTAGGCAAAAACAGAGACCTATTAATATCGCACTTGAAGCTACCATCAGAAAGGAAGTGGAAAAATTGTTGAATGCTCATATTATCTCCCCAATTAAATTTTCATAATGGGTATCTAATATTGTTCCTGTTATAAAGAAAATTGGAGAAATCATATTGTGTGTGGATTTACTTGCACTAAACAGAGCTAGTGTTAAAGATAATTTTCCCCTCCCTAATATGGAATTAATTTTACAACAACTTGTTGAATCTCAAATGATGTCCTTACTCGATGGTTTTTCAGGTTATAATCAGATAACATTTAAGAGGACTGATAAATACAAAACCAAATCGATTACTTGATGGGGAAATTTTTATTATGAATGTATTCCTTTTGGTTTATCCAATGTAGGTGCCACTTTCCAAAGAGCTATGCAAATAGATTTTGATGATCTCATCGGTAATATTATTCAAGTATATCTTGATTATTTAATTATTTATTCAAAATAAATGATCAAATCACTTTGATCATCTTAGGCAAGTCTTTTTATGATGTAGAAAATTTAGCATGTCTTTAAATTCTAAAAAGTCTATTTTTGGCATTAATCAAGGTAAACTCCTTGATCGCATTGTCTCAAATTCTGGAATCAGCATAGATCCTAAAAGAGTTACCATAATTTTAAATCTTTTGGCACCTACATTTAAAAAATAAATCCAATCTTTCATGGGTAGAATAGGCTTTGTTAGAATATGTGTTCCTAATGTAGCAGTGATGGTTAAACATATTCACAACATGTTGAAACAAGACCAATATTTCTCTTGGACGAAAGATGTCGAAAAGGATTTTGTAGGACTTGAAATGGCAATCAGTTCATCTTTGATCTTGGCAAAACTGAATTTTAATATATAATTTATCATTTACACAAACTCGACAAAAGAAGCAATTTATGTTGTCCTTCTACAAAAGGATGATCAAAATAATGAACGTCTTATATCCCATATGAGTCAAAGACTATATGATGATTAAATCGAGTATTCTTACATTTAAAAACATGATTATGCTATCCTTAAGGCTATAGATAAATTTTGCCACTTTGTTATTGAAAAGAACACACAAGTAAAAGTCCCTTTACCTGTTATTAAGTTTTTTCTTTCACTGACTCATATTTCAGAAAAACTTGCACATTGGCTTGAAAAAATTCAAAAACATGATTTAACGATTACTACTTACAACACTATTAAGGGACATGACTTAGCACTTCACTTGGCTCAACACCCTAAACCAAGTGATTCTTCCGAAGAAAATGAAAATGTTTTTTAGCACCCTTCTTTATTGAAAATCAAAATATCGACTTTGTTGAACATCCTTGGTATAAGGACATAATTTATTACTTAAAATATCAAAAATGTCCTAATCATTTAGAATCTCATCAACGAAGGAGGTTGTGTCTCGAAGCCTCCAAATATCTCATTTTGAGAAATTCATTATTTCGAAGATCTATTGATGGGTTTCTATTACGATGTATTGATGGTACTACATCCCAAAAAATATTGAAACAAATACATGGATCAACAAATTCAAATTTACATATTGGTGATCATTTTGTAGAAAAGACTATTTCTTTCAAAATTCTAAGAAGAGGGTATTACTGGCCTTTTATTTTTCAAGATTCTTATAAATTTATAAGGGCTTGCGATAAATATCAAATATTCACTAGTAGAGGAAAATTTTATGTTATGCCTCTACAACATGTTCTTCCTGATTTTCCATTTTCCAAATGGGGTTTATATTCCATTGGCCCCATTAACCCTCCATCTTCTACAGGACACATTTTTATACTCACAACTACATACTACTTCACTAAATGGATTGATGTTATACCACTTAAACAAGCACAAGATGAATAGGTAATATCTTTCTTGGATTCAAACATTTTCTCTCGTTTTGGTCTTCCTCTTGAAATTGTTTTTGATAATGGCCTAGCATTTATTTCTTCAAAATTCACTCAATTTCTTAACAAATTTGGTGTGAAACATTTCACTTCTTCTGCCTATTATCTGCGGGGAAATGGGTAGGTTGAGTCAACTAATAAAAATTTGATCAAAATTTTGAAGAGAATAATAGAAGCTAAGCCCCATCAATGGCACACACTACTTACTAATGCTCTTTGGGTAGATAGAACCACCACAAATTCTAGCACTGTCCATACCCCTTTCCAATTGTTATATGGCCAAGAAGCCATCATGCTTGTAGAACTAGAACTTACCTCACATAGATTGGCATTACAAGATGAAGAATTAAATCTGTTGGATATTTCCCAAAGAATAATTTTTTTTCTTTCCCTAGAGGAACAAAGAAAACATGCTTTAAAAAATTTAAAGAAAAGGCAGAAAACGATTAAAAAACATTTTGATAAGAAAACTAAATCTGCCATTTTCAAGGTTGATGACAAGGTATTTCTTTGGGATGCGGGTCATGTTGATAAACGAAAGCACTCCAAGTTTCAAAAGTTGTGGCTGGGTCCATATAAGATCACCTATGTCATAGGTAACAACTCTTATTTGCTTAAGGATATGGAAGATCGATTGTTTTCATTCACAACAAATGGATCACATCTGAAAATTTACACTGAGCCAAATTGATTTAATAGACTTATTTTAATGCTTCTTGTGTATTTTATTTTTCTCATTTTTTTATTCACTTCTTATTACTTAGTTGTTTCCTTTTTTTCATAACAGTTTTGACACTTGGTTCTGCTTTAGCATTTTCTTTTATTGTTTTCTTTATTTTAAGGCTATTTGTTTGTTATGTCAACTACACATTATACTAATCTTGCGAAATCTATAAGACCAGAAAGAGACAAATGATATTCTTGGGTTTGTAATACTACTTATGTAGCAATTGCCAAACCTACATAATTTTTGTTAATTCAAGAAGTAATAGATATTCTCTCTTCTTCTTTCTTGTTCTTCCCTCTATATTGTTTTATGCAAGAGCGTATCAGAAAAAAAAGTTGATAATTTCATGAAATATAAGCAAGAAAAACCAAAGATTCTCAAATTCCAACAAAAAAATTTTTTGCCATGTGGAGTCTCCAGTTGTTGACTCATAAAATGGTCAACTAGCCACCTCCCTACAAATGGTTGCAAGGAACCAATAAAAAAAAATTATTATCTATCTATAAATAATAAATACTTAATTATAGGTGGGAACTCCCTAAATGAAAAGAGAAACTAGCCATGCACTGGTTCTATTGATGATAATTTCATTCTTCTTCAGTCTCCTTAACACATTTTGCTCTAGAATTTATGATTGAACAATCATAAGTCTCTACCTTGGTTATTAGCAACAAATTATTTGGTGTCCATGACATATTATATTCATGCAAAAATAAAGAATCATTGTTTTATTGCATTTTTGAAAAAAAAGGGTTGGTATAATATTGAATTTCTCATGACACACACAAGTCAATTGCAAGTGATATGATGGTTCCTACCTTGAAAATGTGGTTGATATATCACAACAATCCAACATGAAGTATTATTTTAAACATCATAATACGACCTTATATGGTCATAGGCCCTAATGTATATGTTTCATATCAAAAGGGTGATATTACAAGTTTTAAAAGATCGGATTTTCTTTCCAACATGATGCATGTGGTATATCATATTCTTTCACATTGATTTTTATATGGTATGTTGGTGATATTTGAAGCTTGTTTAAAGAATTTACTATGGAAACTATATACAATTGTTTCATAAGATTAGGCAATGAATTTGGATTGATTTGGAATGATATTGAATTGGCTGCCATTCCAAAGGAATTTAAACGATGATGATATGGAAATGATGCACGTGAACTTTTGCATATGTGGCATGATATGTGGTTCTGCTATTGGTTATGATTAATTAGTGGAAATATGACATGTAAAAGGGATTAAATGATGAGGCGATGTGATTTTCATGCATTGAATGCATGGACACGAGCTTTTCATGAGGTTACCAACCCGAGCATTTTGGAATTTTCATTATGTTTCTTTTGGAATTGAACTCTAGAAAGACTATTGCTTGACCCTATTCATGGTTGTTTCATAGTGAAACTTTTTGTTTTCTAGGGAAAAATGAGCAGTTAGTGAAGGTATGTTTTTTGTAGATAATACGCATCAATGTGTATTGAATACTTTGCAATGATAATCTAGGACAAGCTCTGTTGATTTTGAATATGCATGTTGCTTTGCTTGTGAATTTGTCCTGACATTTTTGCTTCCCTCCTAAGAATAAAATGCTTGTTTCACTTCATTGTTGAATTCTCTAGTGTGTATCCATCAAATGGCATAAAGTCACGTTGGGTTTTACCAAACCATTTCAGATTTATTCTTCCTTGACATATTTTTTATGGTGAGAGTGAGTAGTAAACTCAGATGGCTATTTTGATTGTTGCTTGTATCTGTCATTATTTGTTGAGCATATGTTGTCATTGATGTCAAAAAGGTCATGAACATGGTGCATAGAAAGTATGGCACAAAGATTATGCATAGGCAGAGGAAGTGCATGAAAGGATTCCTAGAAGAAGTCATGAAAGGTTGAAAATAGAAGTTCGTAGAAGGATTGAAGGACGAAGGGATAAACGATGCAAAAGAAATCACGAAAGTGATTGAGTCTACCAAGAGTGCATGCATAGTAGGAGGATGACCTAGGATGTAGTTTATAAGTGAAGTGGAATGCAAAAAATTCCCTTTTCTTTGATTTCAGAATGACTCAACGGATGTTTATTCTACAATGCGAAGATTTTTTTAGCAAGCAACAAGTGACAAAGTGAACTACGATGGAATGTGTGGAAGATTGTGCAGATGAAAATATGCAGGGTGCCTTGAGGCAGTGCGATGAATGGTGTAGTGGAGTGTGACAAGATGAAGTTTGAAATGGAATGTGACAGAAAATTGGAAGTTCAAAAATAGAGTGAACGAGTCACCAGGGGTACTTATAGTCTGATGGGGAAATTCCGTAAGCACACTATAGGACAAGTGCGACAAGGTGAAGTCTTGTGATTTAATTCTTTCTCTCTAGTTTTTTTTGTGTAGTAGATGTTTTGTATAGTAGAATGAAATTATTGTGTCATTATTCATGAGATGCTCGGATAATTTGGAGCTTAGTCGTAGGAATACTTGGTCCATTTGATTTAGTCAAAAAAATTCCACAATGTAACAGTCATGCGTCCACATACTTTATTTAGAGAAAATTGTAACTGAAAATATTTGATATGGTCAAATTTTTTCCACAATATAACCATCGTACTTTATTTATACAAAATTGTAACTGACGGGATTTTGATGTGGTCAAAGTTTGTCCACATTGTAACTATTATGCATCCACATACAGAAAGGTGAACTCGGGAAAACTAGTATAAGTATGGATGCGCTATGATCGTGGACGGTGGTGTGAGGTGTGGGGGAAGATGATATTGTAACTGTTCACAGGAACCGAAATGTAAATTTTTCAGTTTGTGTTCAAAGATTTATTAATGTAATAGATTTTTTTTTTTATTTAAGGGTGGAAGGGTGGTGTTAGGGTGACTCGAAGCTCACTTAGGATTGGATTCCCCATTCTTGTAATAGGTTGGTGCATGAGAGGATTGGTGTCCTCAATATCTATGACAGGATGGTGCCTGAGAAGATTGGTATCCTTGTTATCTGTGACAAGTGAGTGCATGTTGAGATGAAAATTTATGACTTGTAATTCGTTTCTTGCAGAAGAACATAAAAAAGATGTTCTGTGGTTTTTTCCCGCATTGGGTTTCCACGTAAAAATATGTTTGTATTGTGTTCGTTGTGATATTTTGATTTAAGTTTGTATCTTTCACTAAGTGTGCACATCTAAACAACTTAGATGGATATTTTGATTACTTCTTATATATGTCATTAAGTTTGCATTTCTAAATAACTTAACTTGTTGAAAGGAAAGAAAAATATAGAGAGTTAATACAATATTGATTCACCCCCCCCCCTTCAGTATTGTTGTGATTTTCAACAATTGGTATCAAAGCACAAGTTCCTTCAGCAACAGTATAACAATTGGAAAGAAGATCACATAGAAAGTATGGAAATTCAAGATTCCTTTCTTTCTTCAACCAGACCTCCTTTGTTCAATGGAACAAATTTTTCATTTTGGAAAATCAGAATGAAGACCTACTTGATGTCTCTTGGTATGGAATTCTGGAAAATTGTGGTAGATGGTTATAAAATCCCTTCTACTCTACCAACTGATGAAGTTGGAAAGAAAAATTACTACAGTAATGCAAGAGCTATGAATGTTATCCAATGAGGACTTGAAAAAATAGAATTTGTTAAAGTGATGTAGTTAGAATTCGTAAAGAAAATATGGGACAAACTGGTAAATAGTTATGAAGGAGACGAGAAAAGAAAGTTGGCCAAACTTCAAGCTCACAAAATGCAATTTGAAAGTCTAAGAATGAGTGAAGATGAAAATTTTGCAGTTTTCTTTCTCAAAGTGGATGAGATTGTAAACACCGTGAAAGGACTAGGAGATGAAATTAAAGAAGATATGATAGTTTAAAAGGTACTAAGATCTCTTCCCTCAATATTTGATGCAAAGGTTTATGTTATAGAAGAAATGCATGAACTAGATAAATTAACTATGGAGAGGCTCAATGGAATTCTAACTGCTTATGACATGAGGACTAGGAAAGATCAGCCATATCTAAAGTATGTAGTATTCAAAGCATCAGTCAAATCATGAACATCTCAAGATCATGATTCGTCGAAACACTTCTCAGATGAAGAAGAAGCTAACTTTGTAACAAAATTGAAGAGGGGCTCCGAAAAATATAAAGGTGTGTTACCATTTAAGTGCTTTCATTGTGGTAAAGTTGGTCATTTTGCTTCTAACTATCCTTTCAAAGGAAATAGAACCAATGAAGAGGAAATAAAAAGCAAGGATAAACCTAGCAATTTTAAAAAGTATTTTAAAAGAAATATTTTTTACTCAAAGGAGGATAGCAACAGCTATGACGAAGAAGAAGATGAACCAGATCCAATCAGGGTGAAAAACTTCTCATGGATTTGGAACAACACAAATCTGATCAAACAAGCATAGAAGAGTGTGAAGTTGTAGCAAACGTGGAAGGAGAACTCATCAGTGCTCTGGAGGAAATCTCCCAACTCAAGAAAAAGAATAGAATAAGAAAAGAAAAATTGTAGGTGTACAAAGAAAAAGACAATAAGTTCAATGAAGAAATAGTCATCTTAAAAATTCAGCTAGAAGAAGCCAAAAGAAAGGAAGGAGTATTGATAAATCAGATAAAATAAAAGGAGAATATCTGGGACAAACTAGAATAAAAAATAGTTGTCTTAAGAAAGGATCTAGAGAAATCCAAGACTCAAATAAAATTCATAAAAGGATCTGAAACTCTAGATAACATTTTAAGCAATCATAGATCAGAAGATGACAAGATAGGGCTACGATATAAGGAAAGTCTAAAAACTGCAAAAAGTGAGTCAAGCACCAGCATGTAAACTAGTGAAAATCCTACAAGTTATGCAAATTCTCTCAAGGGAAACAACAGTCAGCCTAACAAAGCAAAAGATGAAAAGAAGAAGCAGTCATAACTAGATCAGCCTTATTATGAAGCAAGGAAGCAACATGTGATTGAATATTATCAAGTTGGAAAACAAAGAATGATTCCCATAAGTAAGTTTTTCACTTCAAGGAATCTAAATTTTTTCTATGTATATTGTTTCTCTTGTGGAAATTTTGGACATAAGGATTTAAGTTGCAGATTTTTTAGATATGACAAAAATATAGGAACAAGATTCAACAAATCTCAAAAGGATATAGTTCAAAATTCTTACAATAATGCATTCTCTCCTTTACCGAATGACCTTGAGTGCCACATATGAAATAATTTTGGACACAACGAAAGAGAATGCAAAAGATTGTTGCTTATATTTAAGAAAAATAGACAAGAAGAGTTTACCAAGGCTTGGAGAAAGAAAAATAAAAATGAAGAAAATTATGAACTAGATCTATATGCCAAAAATCAAAAAAAATCAATGGTGCATTGGCAATGGTTGCTCAAAGCACATGATAGGAGACAAAAATAAGTTTGAATTCCTAACTGAAGAAAAAAAGTGGTAATGTCACTTTTGGAAGCAATGCTCCAGCCAGAATTAGAGGAAAAGGAATTGTCGTATTAAATGAATATAGAAAGGGAAAGACCAAAGCACAAAATGTGCTATATGTTGATGGTGTAAAACATAAATTACTAAGTGTGATTCAAATGTGTGACCAAGGACACAATGTTATTTTTCATTCAAGAGGATATAAGGCAATGGATGTGAATATAGGAAAGATTGATGTTAAGGTAGTCAAAACTTCAGGGAATGTGTATGTTCTAGAAGAAGGAAAAGAAAAATGTTGCATTGGTAAAACTGATGAGAGATGGATTTGACACAAAAGACTAGGTCATGTCAGCTTTAATCAGCTTGTTAAGCTAGGAATAAAATATTTTTAGAGAGATATGCCTAAGAATATTGTTTGCAAGTCATGTTAGTTTGGAAAACAGTCAAGAGTTCAATTCAAGGAAAAAGAATACTCCACCACTCAACCTATTGAGTTGATTCATACAAATCTTTGTGGCCCTACAAGTACATAATCTCCTCGAGGTAAAAGATATTTCATTTTTTTAATTGATGACTATACCAGAATGGCTCGGGTTGGATTGTTGAGGCATAAATTCGAGGCTTTTGAAAAATTCAAATTATTCAAAGTGCAGGTAGAAAATGAAATGGACTCAAAAATCAAATGCCTAAGGTCAGACAGAGGAGGGGAATTCACATCTGATGAATTCAATAGTTTTTGTGAAAACATGGCATCAAGAGACAATTTTCTATTTCCATAACCCCTCAGCAGAATGGAGTAGTGAAAAGGATGAACAGAACAGTTCAAGAAATGGCCAGGGCCATGCTTGATGAATCAGAAATACCCAGAACCTTTTGGGGAGAGGTTGCTCAAACTGCTTTCAACATACTCAATAAGGCACACATAAGAGTAAGTAATGATAAAACAACTTATGAGATATGGCATGGAAAACCAACATCAATAAAGCACTTCAAAAATTTTGGAATCAAATGATACATTAAAATAAATGAAGACAACTTAGGTAAGTTTGATTCTAGAGATAATGAAGGAATTCTGCTAGGACACTCATCCAGAAGTAAAGGATACAAGTGTTATAACAAAAAGCTCCATAAGATAATTGAGAGGATAGATGTAAAGGTGGATGAGGGACCACTTCATTCAATGAGACATCAACACCATAATGAACAATATAATGAACCAAACAACAATGAGTTACAAGATGATGGAATGGGAGAGAAACAAGAACAAGAGGATTCATAAGAAGAAGAGAGAATGGAAACATCACAGCCAAATACCCCATCAAGATATGTTCAAAAACATCATCGAGAAATTCATATTCTTGGAAATAAGGAAACAGGTGTACAAACCAGAAGAAAACTTATTGATACATCCACCTCTGCAAATTTTGCATTGTTTTCCATGATTGAACTCCAAACATTTTTGCAAGCAATCCAAGATGATCATTGGGTCAAAGCCATGAATGAATAACTAGACCAAATAAATAAAAATAATACTTTGGATCTTCTTCCAAGACCAAATGACAAGAATTTAATTGGAACTAAACGGGTATACAAAAACAAGATAAATGAATATGGACAGATAGTCAGAAACAAGGCCGGATTAGTATGCAAAGGGTATTCTCAAGTTGAAGGAGTGGACTATGAAGAAAATTTTTCTCTTATTGCAAGAATTGAACCTATCAGGATGTTTTTGGCTTTTGCATGCTACAAAAAATTCAAATTTTACCATATGGATGTCAAATCAGAATTTTTAAATGGTGACCTTGAGGAAGAAGTCTATGTGGAGCAACCTGAAGGTTTTCTACTAACTGACAAAAAGGATTATGTCTACCAACTAAAGAAGGCCTTGTATGGGCTAAAATAGGATCCAAGAGCTTAGTATTACATACTGGACATGTATTTTTTCCAGTAGGGATTCAAAAAGGGAACCGATGATAGCAACTCATACATCAAGGATAAAGGTAACGATCTGTTAATTATTGTGGTGTATGTTGATGATATTATTTTTGGCAGTATTATTGAATTAATGAGTAAAAAAATTTCATTAGTAATGCAACAAGATTTTGAGATGTCCATGTTAGGATAACTCTCCTTCTTTCTTGGGTTATAGATTCATCAATCAGAAAAGGGAATTTTCATTTCTCAAGGTAAATAGATCAATGAAATATTAAAGAAATTTGGCATGGAAAATTGCACACCAGTAAGCACTCCAATGACTATCGGTTGTAAACTTAACAAGGATGTCGATGCCCCAAAAGTAGATCAGACCATGTACAAGTCCATGATAGGAAGTTTAGTTTATTTCACATCTTCCAGGCCTAACATCATACAAGCTATTGGTTTGGTAGGCAGGTTTTAGTCCAATCCCAAGGAAACTCATGTTCTTGCAGTCAAAATAATATTCAGGTATTTGCAAGGCACTATTGATTATGGATTTTGGTATCCAAAAAATACAGACCTCATTCTCAAAGCTTGTGCAGATGCAGATTGGGCAGGAAGTATTGATTATAGAAAAATCACTAATGGAGGTGAATTCTTCCTTGGCAGTTGTTTAGTATCATGGTTCAGCAAGAAACAAACTTCCATTTCCCTCTCTATAGCTAAAGCAGAGTATATAGTTGTATCATCCTGTTGTATGCAAGTGTTGTGGATAAAGACCAATCTTAAGGATATTCAAGTTCCTTGTGATCAACTTGTTTCTATCATGTGTAACAATACAAGTGCTATTAATCTCTCTAAAAATCATGTTCAACACTTTAAAACTAAGCCTATCCCCATCAAGTATCACTTTCTCAAATAACAGATTTAGGATCAGGTGGTTAAATTAGAATATGTTCTTTCCAAAGAGAAGATTAAAAATATCTTTACCAAGACATTACCTAGGGACTCCTTTGAGTAACTCGAAGAGAAGTTTGGATTCCTTCCCACTCCTCATTTAGGTGCATAAACCTTCATGACAGGTCAGATGTTGCTGAAATACCTATGTAGCCTCAAGGGGAGCAACGCAAGAAATTGAGCAGCAAGAAATACAACATTGTGATAGGGGGAGTCACTCTTAGGATGTCCGCAGTCAAAAGGAAATTTCCCTTTTCCATTAATGTCAAGGGGGGAGAAAAATACAGCTACAACAAATATGATCATGCAACAAGGGGGAGTGAAGACCAGAGGAACACACTAACAGAGGGAGCATCTCAACAATAGAGTTTCCATCAATGACAAAGGGGGAGTTTTTTTAGCATATGTTTTCATTGATGTCAATGAGGTCATGAACACAGTGCACAGATAGTATGGTGCAAAGAAGGTGCATAGGAAGAGGAAGTGTGTGAAAATATTGCTAGAAGAAGTCATGAAAGGTTGAAAACAGAAGTGTACAGAATGATTGAAGGATGAAGGGATCAATGACGCAAAATAAATCACGAAAGTGATTAAGTATGCCAAGAGTGCGCGCAGAGTAGGGGGTGACCTATGACACAATTCAAAAGTGAAGTGGAATGTGATACATTCCCTTTTTCACAATCACGGAATGACTCAACAGATGATTATGCTACAACGCGATGATATTTTGAGCAAGTGACAAGTGACAGAGTGATCTGTGAAGGAGTGTGTGGAAGATTGTGCAGATGAAAATATGCAGGGTGACTTGAGCGAGTGCGACAAATGGTGTAGTGGAGAGTGATGAGATGAATTATGAAATGGAATGCAACAAAACAAGTGGAAGTTTAGCATTAGAGTGAACAAGTCACCAAGGGTACTTACATTCTAATGGGGTGATTCAGTAAGCACATTGCAGGACAAGTGAAACAAGATGAAGACTTGCGATTTGATTCTTTCTCTTTGGTTCTATATTCATAGTAAATGCTTTGTAGACCAGAATGAAATTATTGCACCATTCTTCATGAGATGCTTGGATAATATGGAGCTCATTTATAGGAATACTTGGTCCATTTGATTTAGTCAAAGTTTTTCCACAATGTAATAGTCATGCATCCACATACTTTATTTAGACAAAATTGTAATTGACGGGATTTTGATATGGTCAATTTTTTTCCACAATATAACTATCATACTTTATTTAGACAAAATTGTAACTGACAGGATTTTGATGTGGTTAAATTTTTTCCACATTGTAACTGTTACACGTCCACATATAGGAAGGTGAACTCAGGAAAATTAGTATAAGTATGGATGTGCTATGATCGTGGATGGTGGTGCAAGGTGTGGGGGGGAGATGATATTGTAACTGTACACAAGAACAGAAACGTAAATTTTACAGTTTGTGTTCAAATATTTATTAATGTAATAGAAATTTTTTTGAATCAAGGGTGGAAGGGTGGTGCTAGGGTGAGTCGAATCTCACTGAGGATTGGAGTCCTCATTCTTGTAACAGTTTGGTGCCTGGGAGGATTGGTTTCCTCACTATATGTGATAGGTTGGAGCCTAAGAGGATTGGTTTCCTCATTATCTGCAACAGGTGGGTTCCTATTGAGCTCAAAATTTATGACTTGTAATTTGGTGCTTGCAGAAGAACATAAAAAAGATATTTTGTGGTTTTTTCCCGCATTGGGTTTCCCCATAAAAATATTTGTGTACTATGTTCATTGTGTTATTTTGATTTCATTCGGTATCTGTCACTAAGTCTGCACTTCTAAATAACTTAGATGGATATTTTGATTGTTTCTTGTATCTATCATTAAGTGCACAATTCTAAATAACTTAATTAGTTGAAAGGAAAGAAAAATACATAAAGTTAATACAATATTGATCNCCGCTTTCAGTATTGTTTTAATTTTCAATAGATTGTGAATATGCATGTTGCATTGCTTGTGAATTCTTCCTATCATTTTTTCTTCCCTCCTGAGAATGAAATGCTCGGTTCACTTCGTTGTTGAATTCGTTGGTCCGTATCCATAAAATGTCATAAAGTGTTGTTGGGTTTTACGAAACTATTTCATTGTTATTCTTCCTCGACATATTTTTTTTATGGTGAGAGTGAGTAGTAAACTCCAGGTCCATGAAGATATAGTTTGAGTGTTGTCTTTGTTTAAAGGGAAAAATGGGTTTCTCCTTGACTTTCCCTTTTATCTATGAGTTTATACTAAACCATAATGTCATCTTCATATGTAACACTCAGCTTATTAAAGCTTGTGTCATGTGGAGCGTCTTTTTCTTGCAACCAGGGTTTTGGGTTTTCATATAATGGGGTTGCACCTTGCATTTTTCTCTCCTGAAAATGATGTTTTCAGTCATGATATGAGGGGATATATTAGGTCTGGGTTGAATCCATTTATTTTAAAACTATCTTGTCACTCTTCTTGATTAATCTCAGAAATTAAATATTTTCATGTTGCAAAACCCTAGGAACTCGCATCTTTGTATGTTGAAGCATATTTTTCGATCCTTGTTAAAATATTTGGCTATCTCCAAATTCAGAAACCCTAGTCTTCTTTAAGAACAGTGATAACCTCTAGTTGAAATGGAGCATATGTTTCGATTTTTTGTCTCTTTTGGGGAAGTAGCTATTGTGTATTGATTCTTTAATGAATGAGAACGGATTTTCTTGAAAGTAATTCGATCACAACTCAAATAATAAATATGTTGAATGTCATTTTCGGTCTGTTCGGTTTTGATTTATACAAAGGGATATTAGAAATAGTTAAGGTTAGTTTGAAGAAGTATGAATGTTCTCATTTCAATATTGTCATTATGGTGATAGTTTTTATTCGAAGAGCTTTGTTGCACAATTTGCTTGAAGTTGAAGGAAACATATGTTTTTATTACCAATGAAAGATTTTACAAAAGATAATGAAATGGAAATATAAGTATAAAGGGTTCAGTTGAGATCGTCTTATGCTTGCATATAATTTTGCATGGCTTAGATTATTAAATGAGAATGATATTTGTTGAAGATTGGAATGTTTTATTTCATATACTTGGGACCAATTCCCTCATGTATTCACTTTCCATAAGTTATTCCTCTTTTCCCAGATTCATGTATCATTTTAAAATTTCATTTATCTTTTCCCTATGTTATGAAATTGAATATTTCCTAAGAAATTGTTGTTGATATTGGAAACAAGATTATGTCATGGTTGGGACATGTATATGGTTGTGTTCATATTTTGAAAGAATACGTTGCAGGCTGGTTATTTTGACAAATTTAATTTTAGGGCCAACTCCTCCATATTTGCATTTTATGTGTGTTATTTCCGGCTCCCAATTCCATATTCATTTTATTTCATAAGTTTTCCCCCTTGATGTATGGTTTATTTTTAACAATAAAGGAATGGCATAAGTATATATAAGTTGACAAGGAAGTTATAAGAGACTGTGTGAATTAATGATGAATTATTTTCTAAACATGTGTCATCTCCTTTCCTTACCATTATGTCATTTTTCGCACATTACAATCATATCATATTTCCCAAATACATTATGTATCCCATGTTATTGAATGATAATTACTTATGTGATGAAAAAGAGTTGAAGGACATAGATGATATCGTGATTGGTTCCCCTTCCTTGTATTTCCTTTATTGTTTGCATGTTGTTTGTTGTCAAACGAGTTGTTCTAAGTTATGTTAGGAAAAATATCATTTGATCTTTATTGGCTATTTTAAGCATGCTCTTGTTGGAATACTGAGAGGGGGGGTGAATCAATATGAGCAATTTATACCACTTTTAACCACAATATATAATCTTTAACTTTATTAACAGTGTTCAACAATTTATCATTAGCATCCAATATATCAGTAGTATAAATCAACAGTGCACAGTAAAAAATCACAAAAACACAGTACACCATAATTTACGTGGAAACCCAAATGGGATAAAACCATAGAATGATTTTCTTATATGTCAGGATTACATTCATAGGAGGAACCAACTTCCATATTCTCTAGCTCCAACCCCATATTTACAGGCTCCAACCTGAAGGAAGCTACAAATCCATAATTTATTAGCTATAACTGGAAGGAGGCTCCAACCCCCTAGTTTACAGACTTCAACTTGAAGGAAGCTCCAACTCCTTGATTCTCTGGAACCAACCGGAAGGAAGCTACAACCCCCTTTCCTTGCCCTGTTCTTCCGCCCTTAAATATAAATTTAGACCAACTTGTCAATACCACAATAACTACCACTATCAACATATCACTTCCACTAATACTGAACCATCAACATGTCACTGCCACTATTTCATCATCAACCGAATCCAGTCAAAATTGCATGCAACGCATGCCATGATCACCAAGAGAATATCTCAAACCATATGCCCTAACATCACCACAACATGCCTCTATTCATGTACCAAACATGTACCAAGATCACCAACAAGTTCCTCTAACAATGCACCATATCATCATCAAGATATGTGTCTCAACCATGTGCCAAAAAATTTATCAAACCATGAACCATAACATCACCAAGATGTGTCTCATCATGTACTAACATCACCAAGCATGTACTATAACCTCATCAATATATGCATCCAAACCATGTACCAAACATGTGAAAAAAACCATAATCTAAGTACCTCAAACATCTATCATATCACTCATCATATGCCTCAACCATATACCAAAAGATATCCCATAAACCATGCACCATAACATTACCAAAATATACCTCAACGTGTACCATACCATCACCAAGATATAACCTTCAAAACATGCATATAGACATACATTTAATCCTGTAGCAACCTTGTTGCATAAGCATACCTTGTTGCAACCTGGAACAAGAATCCCATTTACTTTACCTCATCCTCGCTACCTCATATTCACCAATATATCAAGTGTTCACTAGATAGATATTCAATGAACTTGTGTATAAGAATGAGAGAATCTTGATGTGTATTTATACTCTTCCATGTAATTGTTTTTCAACCACTTTACCCTTAATTATTTCTTGTTGTAACCACTTTACCCTTAATTAATTTCTTGTTGTAACTACTTTACCCTTAATTAATTTCTTGTTACAATTGTTTTACCCTTTTTCCTAATTTTAGGGTAATAATTGTTTTACCCTTTTTCCTAATTTTAGGGTAATAATTGTTTTACCCTTTTTCCTAATTTTAGGGTCATAATTGTTTTACCCTTTTTCCTAATTTTATGGTAATAAATGTTTTACCCTTTGTCTTAATTTTAGGGTCATAACTATTTTACCCTTTTTCCTAATTTTAAGGTAATAATTGTTTTGCCTTTTTTATTAATTTTGGGGTCAACATGTACTTTCTTGTTACAACCACTTTTCCCTTAATTAATAACTTTGTAACTGTTTAGGGATCTTAACCATTCTTTGGGGCTTCCAACTTCATGAAGCCAAAAATCCTCAACTATGAGGAACCACGTGGTGTACCACCCACCATTAGAAATGACATGAAGAGAATTATCCATCCATGAGTATGTTACATGCATTTACATTGTCCTTCATGTTCAAATTCCTCAAACAAATTCGAGTTCCACAACCACACCTTCATGGGTTCTTGTAGACTTCGTCAATTGCACCTATCTCTCGAACTTCTTATAGGGATGACATCAATCAACTTACTGACAATATCGACCGTACAAATGACAACCAACTTTCCAACGATATTGTCCACATATCTTGGGCTTCTGGACTTTTCCAAGGGTTGACTTGATCACATCTCTAGGTCTTCCGTATTTCTCCAAGGGTTGACATCAATCTCCATAGGTTGAAATAAACCAAATGTCCAAACCAATTGTCCAACATCTATAACTTTTCTTTACACTTATAGATGAGTTTCTTCAATAGAGGTAGTGGTGGAAGAGGAAACAGAGGAAGAGGGATGAGGCTTAATGAATTTTTTGGAAATAAAAGGTTTTTCTTCTCGATCCATTTTGATGATGACTCTGAGGAGTTTAATCAACTCCTACAAACTAGTTTCTTGAACTTAGTAGGAAAACGGGATTTCCAACCCTGTCCTCCACCTGAAATACCACCCCTTTGACCCCATCCAAATATTTATGGAATCCTTGTATAGCCACATGTTTCACTACCTCTTGATACTACATCCAATTATGGTTGGAATGAGATTTTCAAGCCTCCTCGGCATGAAGCTCAAGGATGGCCCATTTCCTCATTACCTTTACCTCCACCTCCGCCAAAGCGATCAGCCCTGCATATTACATCAGAATCTTCTCATGCCCATTCCACTCAAAATCCATTGAAGAAGCTCAAATCTCTATCCCAAGAACCTGAGCCTAGTAAAGGAAAATGGCTTGCCCAATATGTCAACTCTGATCAGTCAGTAACCTCTTTACATTTAGTCACTTCCCAGGCCCAACATCAAAAAATTGAAAGCAAACATATTTCCTTTGAATACATGCATCTAGAAGCATCAACAACAAGAGTTAAAGAACCAGTGAATGAAGGTGTAGAAGTCATGAAGGTAACAAAGCCACGGGGAAGTGAAAAGAGGCAACTTGCCTCACACAAAAAATATGACTTCTAATTTTACAATGTTATTATGATGTTTTTACTATTGAGGACAGTTCTGGTAATATTTTTTGGACAGTGGTATGTTTGATCAGACTGATTATTATCATTTTGGTTATTTTCACAGCAGTATTTATTTTGAGATAGATTGATGATATATTCATTTTGACATATTATGACAGCTTTTGACTAAGGCAACAAATTGATATATTTATTTTGATAAATATATTCATGATTCGGGAGTCGCAAGGATGCTTGCAAGTTTTTATATGGGCTGATTGGAATGTTGGTTATGTTGATGTTTAAATGGATGATTGATGGCATTAATTTATATCTATTTCAAAGAAGGAACAAGGGAAAATTTTATTAAAAATCAAAAAGAGTAATTAGGGGGTCCCCACCTATTAGTTAGTATTTATTTATCCTTATCATTAAATATTATTATTAATTTATAAAGTTGTCCACATCAACTAAAATTAGTTAGTGACATAACTAAAAGTAGTTGAACTTCTCAAACTACTTTTGAGAGGAATAAAAGAAGATTCCAATGGACAAGCAAAGGGGGAGTGATAGAGAGAACAACTCTAATAAGGTTTGTTCTTCTTCTTAAGTGATATTACTTGACTATTCCATTCATCTATGAAATACATAAGTGCTAAGGATATCTTATCGATAGCAGGATCCTACTAAAGGTGGAAACAAGGAGAGACAAGAAGTATTGATTTGTTGATATACTTCACAAGGTAGATCACATGTCTATGATAGTATGTGGATTCTTGTTAGATTTCTAGATTAGTTTTCAGTATTGATTGAGGGTTTTGTGTAGATTCAAGGTAGTGACATTTGTGGCCTATCATTTCAGCTTGTTTGAGTATTGGTTTCACTTGATAATACCAGTGCTCTTTGTATGATGCAATATACCATCTTTGACTACTAAGTCTCATTCTGGTCCTTACCCATTGAGGTATGAAGAACGTTTTTGGTTGTATTTCAGACTTGAATATATAAAATATTTGGATGGTTTTGAGTCTCATTTAAGTTTTCTCTATCATATTTATCAAATATTTTATTTCTAAATTTCTTCAAAAATTATTCAAAAATATTTTTTGTTATGGATGTTTTCTTTTCATTTTGACATACTTAAATTATAAAAGACAACATTAATTCCAAGGACATATTTCTTGAGAATTAATTGATTTTTTTGTAAGAGAGACTATAAACATAGGGTCATGATAATCCCAATTATTTCTCTCTATCCAGGAAGAATTTGAAAATGTTGGTATTAAGATATAATCAGTTTGTTTCATCAACACCATGCATCAACATGTCCATGGTTATACTTGTATTAGTTCCTCTTGTATTAGGGTTTCCATGAACCTGTATTATCCTTTTCCTTGCCCTCTTTCACCAACCTTAATTCCTCCAACTATGGTACCTCAACCCCCAGTTAAAGTTGGTCAAATTGCTTCCCCTCCATAGGGCTAGGTGTATGCCCAAAAGAATGTTCCAAACCCCCCCCCCCCAACTAGAATCTAAGTAATAATAACAAGAAGAAGAATAAGGGGAAGGAAAAGCATAATTACCAAAACCATAATCAAGGTAACCAAGACAATGTGCCAAATGATGTTGGATTCAATAAAAATTCCACATATCATAATCAAAACCCTAATGCCCAACCAGAATAAGGTAATAACCCTCAACTTAGGACCAATCACCCTTGTACCCTTTATGGAAATTATGGACATTATAATCATCAACATCCACTTATCCAAGAGTTTATTTGTTTGAAGGAATTAGTTGATAAACCCAAAGATGCTCAAATTCAGTGTGTTACTCAACCTAACCCGCTTTCAACATCATAACCTATTATGTTTCAAAACCCTTTACCATTGCATGGGTCCATAGCTACTCAACAAGAATCAACCTCAATCATTGCCCCTCAAGTGAGTAACCCACTTTTGAGCCATATTTACCTCACTATCGTAACCTGATCAAGTAGAATTGGGGGCAGTACCCCTTCCAGCTCTACTGACATGATGTTCAGTATACCTTCTCCTTGTAAGGAAAGTGGGGGAGATTACCCAAATCCATCATAGGACATCACCTTCGATTGGGACTAATATTTTAAAGAATATCTCCCATTCTCCACCCTATTTCAAATATAGGTTTTCATTAAGAACATATTGGTTCATCATTGTGTAGTGGATGAGGGGGACTCCTCATGTACTATGTCCTACTCAGTTTGGAAACATATGGGTTCTCCTACTCTTCTTAAATCAACCACTGAGTTACAGGATTTTAATGGTATACTTTGTCTTATCTTAGGGATCCTACCTAATCTCCTTATTAATTTAGTTAATAAGAATATCTTGATTGAACTCATTGTTATGAATAGTCCAATGGATTACAATATCCTCCTTGTACATGATTACATATATTCCGTGAACATTTTTGTGTCTTAACTCTTTTGGTTCATGAAATTCCCTCATGAAGGATGCATGGTCACCATTGATCAACTCTCATACTATGATTCCCCCTCCATAGTTTCACATGATATAATTTCACCTTTTATTTCTCACGTTATTCTCATGCATTATGTATCCACCTTTTCTCATTATGCAACATTCACTTCCATCGAGTGTCATCCCATGTCTCTAGCACCACCTAGCCCACACTTTGGTTCGGAAACTAGTCTGACCCATTTATGCTTAGGTGCATTTGTACCTATTTTGTCTACCATTTATGATAGGATCGATGTCTCCTCACCTACATTATTCCTTGATGATGAATAATTATTTGACGCCATGACATCCTTCATTGGTCCTAGGGATAATATCCATTCATATTCTCTTATTAATTGTATGCAAGGGCCCACCCGCTCCATTGGTGAACCCTCTAATTCCTTCTCCATGGGAATTATCTTTGATCCTTCTCAACCAAGACCACCTCTTGTGTTTGACAAAGATTATTTGGACCTCAATCCCAACCCAAATTCCATTGATATTTCTCCCACACAAAATGTTTTCAACCAATGTATGGTCGCAACCCCTAACACAAATGCTTTGCAATCTCAGGAATTTGATACACTTTTTAAAATCCTCTTATGCCGATGTCCATCCTTAAACTATGATTTATACCTTTGTTACATTATATTGGGTATTTGATAGAAACTCTTCCCTTATTATACCTCCAAGGATGTTGCAAGGAAGGCTCCTACCCAGCTTGGTCCCATATGACCTAACTTGCGATAAAAACCAAACCCACATTGTGCCCTTTGTGGGAACTACCATGACACCCTCTTATGTCCAACATTCCTCAGTTTCACTTGATTACAATCCCCATGACCTATTTTGATCGATCCATTAAGGTACTATAAATATAGGATCCCTTATGATCACATTAGAGTATGACCCTTGTATACTATCTAGATATTTTTTTTTAGCTTTAAGTATTTTTTATGCCCTGGGTTATATTTGCTTTTGTGTAGGACATTATCAATAGTATCATTTTTTACATATCATTGGTGGTTCCCCATCAGGTATATTCTCCACATTGACATTTAGGTATAGGTGTGCCCTTTGTTAGCATTGCATTTTGTCTCTTGCCACCCTTTGAATTTCCCATAAGATCCACCCTGTCTTGGCAAGTGACTTAGCCTAACCACCCTTTCCTATTGATAGTACCTTAACCCCATGGATTGATATAGACTAGTGACCCTTGTTGCATTTTGACACACATGCTATCACATTGTCCTTAGGATTGGGATTTAGTATAGTCTACGTCCTAGAGTTAATCCTCGTGCATTTTTCCTCATTATCTTTATATCCTTATCCCTCAGACTCCCACATTTTATTTGATTGGTGTTTTGTATATTGATTTAAATCACATGTCATAATCCCACCAATTCATCCATACTATGAATATTCTTCATTTTTATGCCTCCATTCACCTACCCTAAAGGATATTTCCATTATTTCCCCCACCTCTTGTCATTTCCATTTGCATTTTACACCCTTTGCATTATATCCATTTGGTTTCTCACTAGGGAATTTATCTCCTTGCCTATTATACTAATTTTTCCACCTAATCTCCCAAATGGGATTCCATTTGGATATTGTGTCTCTCAACACATTGTTAGATTCTTTGTTGGTTCTCTTGTCCCCTCATGGTGATCTTTCAACCCCCCTTCGTGTTGATAATGAGAGGGGGGTGAATCACTATCAAGTACAATTTAAAACCTTTTTCAACTTATAATTAAACCATTCAATTATATCCAATGAAAAATTAACAATAGTATAAGAGTTACACCAATACACCATGCACAATATATGAGAAATAATTAATAGTTATTGTTCAAGGGAAGTAATGACTTCCAAAGGTAGTTACAGCTTCCAAATGTAAAGGGAGGGATAAACCTCCAAGAGGAAGATACAATCCTCCAATATCAAGAGAGATTTGAACTCTCCATCATTTCCCCTTCCTTCCACCCAAGAATATATGAGAGATAATAAAACTTTACATTAAAT
>ML780314.1:1166781-1197527 GCA_009831015.1 Picea engelmannii | reverse complement strand
AATACACCATGCACAATATATGAGAAATAATCAATAGTTATTGTTCAACGGAAGTAATGACTTCCAAAGGTAGCTACAGCTTCCAAATGTAAAGGGAGGGATAAACCTCCAAGAGGAAGATACAATCCTCCAATATCAAGAGATATTTGAACTCTCCATACTTGCCCATTCCTTCCACCCAAGAATATATGAGAGATAATAAAACTTTACATTAAATCATCAACGTCAACCAATCATCACATAGAACCTAATAATGCTTCTTGAGCCTTCTTCAATTTCTGAAATTCTTCAATTCTTGGAGTACTCTGATCCTATAGATAATATTACTCAATGTATTCTCTGAAACTCCTCTAATTTTCACTCCTTGAATCCTCCCCAAAAAGAGGTTATAGAAAGAATGGTAGACTTTATTCAATTATGGTCTATTCAAAAGACCCAACTTGTACAACATTCCCCATGCTCAATATTTAACATCTGATTCTGAAACTCACACACACGAAACTTCAGTCTGTACTCTTTCCAATGGAAGTGGTCCCGCTTCATTTGGATTCTTTATGAAGAAGTTATGATTGTTTTACCCGGAACACATGTTTATTGACTAGCTTCAGGATTGGTCACAAACCCTATCTTCCACAGAGTGTATCTCCATAATTATAGCGAATCAAGAGCTGAATTTTTTACCAGAGGTACCTTGATATGTCTTCTCAATACCATAGCGATTTCACCATCTGAATCGTTCTAGAAAAAACTTTGTAGCAAAAATGGTAAGATGACCTGAAAATAACATACCTTAGAACACATCACCAAAAGACTTCATCCTCCCTTGAAATCCGGCCTTCTTTTCTTCTTATTTCCTATGAAATTAAAATTTTATCAAATGAATGTATAATGATGTTTATTTATACCATTTATGTCACTTCCTTTCAACATTTGGGCCGACCTGACACTTTCTTATTTTGTAATTATTTTCTTTAATTATCTTCAAGGCCTACATGTACTTCCTTCTTCAATTCACTTTGTCATCTTCAAAAATTCATTTCTCCTCAACCATGAGGATCCAAGTGACATGCCACATACCACTGGAAACAACATGATGTATACGATCCATTCATGGGTGTTTTATATGCATGTGCATTGTCCTTCATGTCCAAATACCTTTATCAATGTTGCGGTCCAAAACCCATGACTAGGGTTGACATCAATGACAACAACCAATCTTCCAACACTTCGTACCTCTTTGGAAATACCAAGTGGTTATTTCGCTTCCTTGGAACATGTTACTTTGTCCACACCATCCCTTTTTTACCATTATTTAGATCATATATGATGAGTCACCCTTGTATCCCATGAATTTTGTTTATTCCCTCTTGAGTAGTATTACAGTTCAACCTTATTTCCATAAGACTTTACCATCCATATTTGTTAAGTTTTGGCCTCTCGTTATCCCATTTTCATGATTTTTCATGTGAACCACATATTGTCTAGTAATTGACTATTCCCCATGGAATGATTTAAGTCACTATCATGTAATCCTTGCCAATTTTATTCTCTAAACAAGGGAAGTCATGAGTCCATCTATTTTTTCATTTTCATCATGTCTTGGGGTCAGTCCCTATCAATTATCATGTGCTTTGTACCTCATGTTAGTTTTCACAGATACCCTTGCCCCTTGATTCTAGTGATCCTTCCCCTATAAACTTCAACACGTGTACTCTAGGGGTTTGGTTACGACGATGGTGTGCCTTGAGCCCATTTTCCTCATTGATGGATTGTCTCGGACAAAGCAGGTCCTTGCCTTGTTTGTTTCTCACATGCTTGACTCCAACTCATTATCACACAATTGAGATTCATAAACTTGATGGTTTAGTGGTCCAATTGATTGTCCTAAATTTGTGGACATGTGTGAGTTGTATCACCCCTCAACAGGGGGTTTCCCTTCGGGTAGCTCCCCACATATTCCAACCATAACATTTGTTTCCATAGGTATAGCTCAAGTGCTTGTGCTATGGTGTTGGTCCTTTGGGTTCCCTCTTATCCCTAGGTGACAAACTTTCCCCTATTGACACCAACACCTTGATTCTTAGGGTTAGTCTCACTACATTGTGTACCTTGTTCCCATTTTCCTCATTGATGGGTCATATCAAACCAATATGAGAGATTCCTCATTTATGTCGTATTTGGTAGTATCTCACTTTCTAAACTCCAACTCATTCTCACATCATTGAGATTCATACATAGTGATTTTTAGTGATTCAATATCAGCTGCAGCTCTTTGGATTTGATGGGCTCTATCTAGTTATTGCTCAAGCTTCCTTTTTGATAGCTCATATTAGATCTTGGAGCCCCTTCCTATTCATAAGGGCTCCTTTGGTTGTGTCTTCCCCCCCAAGGGGAATAAATTCATTTATATTCAGATCAATTGTAGTCTTCACTATGATTCTATGTTTTTCATGGCATCTTGGTTCCAATCTAGTTTATAGGATTGTTGATATCATTGTATTATGATTTGGTGCTTCCTCAATGTGATTTCATATTGTATGATTTGGTGCCTTTTCACTGTGATTGCATATTGTATGATTTTGTGACACCATTTTTTCTCATTGGCATAACCCATGTTTTCCATGGTCCCTCATTGTATCATTATTTGAAATATCTCGATGAGAATGGGTATTCCCACCTCATCCCTATTGAGATATTGTACACACCTCACCTTTTTGGTTTGTTGTTGGTAGGTGGTTCTCCTTCACCCTCCCATGGGAAATCCTCCTTCTTTGGACACTCCACTCCCTCCTTGGTCCTTCCTTGCTTGGGTACTGAGACTATGATGTATTTCATTCATATAAGTTGCTCTTAACCTCACACATTAGGGGACAATCTTTTATCACCTTAAAATTGCTCACTTGCAACATTTTGAGTAGTTATACCTAAATACATCACTCTCCACTCCATTCCAGCATCATATGACCTCAAACTTGTCAAAAAAAACTAATTCAACCCTAGAAGTTGACCAAAATTGGCCAACATAGATATTGGCCCATTTAGTGCATGCAGATAGTGTAGATAAAATCCAACCAAAAAATTGCACGACCCCTAAAAATCATTATTTTTAACTGTTTTCTAGCCCTTTCAATACACCCAAGCTATCATGATGGAATGTTAGTTACATGTGGATAGTCATTACTTTAACCATTGATTGAGTCATCTTTAACCACTATAAGGAAGACCATGTCAAGAGGGTTGTCCACCATACAAATATAAATAATTCCATTGAGGTCACTCCTCTAGGGGAATCCACTTAAGTAAATCTATGCTATTGGAATACCACTAGAATCTTAAGAACCCCTTTCTCTCGATTCCACATTGTAGTCTATTTTCCTTCTTTTTTAATCAAGGTTGGATTTGGAGCATACCAAATAAGCAAAGGACCCATCCCAAGGGGGGATCCTTCATCAAGCTTCAATGTTTTTTACTTATCCATTCTATTGGGTTAATGAAAAGGTTCACATTCTTTATTTCCTTGCTCATGTTAAGTAATATTTCTTTTATGCATTTGGATTTCACCTCTTTTATGGATTAGGGTTTAATGTATGTGAATCATGTATATAAGGTTTCCAATCCTAGTTGCATTTACCACTTGTCTATTTCTTGATCCACAACCATAAAATTAAAGGCATTTTACTCACCCTTGTGATAATAACCCACCAACAATTGTTGTAGTGGATGATCTTGCACAGCATGCCACATAGTCTACCAAACCAACAATGAAATGTGGAGAATGGTGAGGGGTTATTAGGACCCAAAAGTACTAATATCCATCTCATAAAATCTACCAAGTTCCCAAATCAACACTACTTCTAACGTTGAAACCATTCAAATGCTCAGCAAATTATTTATTAAGCTATTGTTATTTGTGGCAAGAAAAATAGTCATGAAATGAAAGACTTCAAAGGTTCACCAACAATTTGTATGGCTTTCATTTATAAGAGAAACCCAACTCCACTTATTAATACAATGCAATACTCACTGTGACATGGGTTAATAAAATTTTGAATGGTTAACTATGCACATCTCCCTTCCACAACCAAATACTTTACCAACTGATCATAAAATAATCACATGTAATTGAAAAATGTTGAAATAATCACATGTAATTGAAAAATGTTGGATACTTTAACATTTTGGTGATGGAAAGTTGATACAAAGATGGTGAGAAAAAGGTGTAATCTAATTTTTTCAATGTTAGAGCTTCGATGATGTTAATTATCCATACTGAATTT
This sequence comes from Picea engelmannii, assembly GCA_009831015.1. Classification (NCBI taxonomy): domain Eukaryota; kingdom Viridiplantae; phylum Streptophyta; class Pinopsida; order Pinales; family Pinaceae; genus Picea; species Picea engelmannii. The sequence continues at coordinate 1,193,250 of ML780314.1, read as the reverse complement.
ATGCTTGTATATTGGATCAATAACAAGGGAAGTCACTGCCATTAGTGAAATGCATAGTGAAGTTAGCTCCAACAAATATTGTTTCTTAAAAAAAAAATGGCAATTAACAATTGTAGTAGAGTTTGATATACACTTCCTCTCCCTACAACAAACAATTAATGTATGATACTTCCAAACAATATAAAAAACACACTATACATTCAAGCATTATATGAAGTCCATTAATCAAACATTTTGTTGCAATATGGAAGACAAGATATACATTCAAAAATTTTATAAAATTTATTAGCAAAACATTTTATTGCATTGAGTACGTAGGTGCATGTATAATATAGCCAGGCAAATGTGTAACCTCTATACAATTAATAAATTAAATTGAAAAATAAATTAAAAATTTGAAAAAATAAAATAAATCATCATTAACTTTATTATCTTAACCATAGATCTAGAAGATAGTATTCTATAGAGACATGATGTTTTAAATTTTCACATGCAAAGCAAACCTATCTCCCAATTTCCTTATGCATTGAATGCCAATATTGTCAAAGCATAACATTTCCTTGTTTGGACAAATAAAAATTAAATGGGTTATTTATTTATATAATTTTTAAATCAATAAAGTTCCAACAAATACTCTCTATGACATGTTTACCTTTTTAAAATTATAAGTAATTAACCAACTACTAACACCTATAACCAATGTTTTGGTTACATGAATCATGAAGGAGGAAATGATGTTTGGGTGCATTGTTAGACAATAATCATGAAGGGTGTTCATAGATGACCTTCGGAAATAATAGCAAAAAACACTAGGTTTCCAACCTATACAAAGATGCAAAAATATTAAAATAAAAGTTTGTCTAAATGATAATGGTGTCGAACGGACTTTTAATTCACACATTTGGAATTTGTTGTAGAGATACACATCTATGGCATGGAAGATGCTTTTCCAAGGCATAGATCCTGTCCTCTAGGCAAGGAGACAAAGAGACCACAAGTGTGTTATCACTATGAACATTAATATCGCCTCATTTGTTGCATGTATATTTTTATACAAAGGACAAGTCATATTCATTATTCTTCCTTTCAAACATCATAGTATCTAAACTATAAATCATTATGGATATTTTATTGGAACAATTCATCACAACAAATCTTGTAATATTTTGAAATCTTAGATTATGCAAATTATTTCTTTAGATCCCAAATTAATTATTACTAGCGTAGCTCTTGAATTTACGAAATAATTGAAATCAAAATGAAAGAACAAGCAAATAAACACATCATTGAACACAGGATGTATCCTAGGAAACCTGATACGAGAGAAAACCCAACTAGAAGGTGACGCCTATGCTCTACTCTCTTTTTTTCAGTTATGAAAATGCAAATACAAAGTAAGGGGCACTCACTATGGAGTTGTCTATGACACTATGGCTTGAATGGATGTTATAGAATTGTCTTCCTCATTTGTTATGGTCTCAAATACCACTCCTAGATGTTATACTCAACTATGGAACAAGTACAATGCTAAAGAATGGAACCCCTTCTCTTCCTAGTGGCTTGGGATTTAACATAGCCCAATAGTCATCTAGAGTTAGGGTTTTTGCATCATCAACCCTCAATTAGTGATAAGTTTTTGGACCTTCTAGAATCTTCTTGAAAGTCCACACATGGATAGACCCAAATGTGTGGATAATGGGGGTTAATGTGGCATGCACTCGTACCATGGTGGTTAACGAGGTAGGTCAACTTGTAGGAGGTATAGCTTCTGCATACGAGCTCTAATTGAGGTGATTTTTTCATTTTTCAAAAGGTCTCAGTGTGTAAAACAACATCAAGGGGTTGGCTCACAAAGTTTTGACCCCAAAAAATTCCATCCAATGCCTCAATATGGCTCAAGAAAGTTTTGGACCCCAAATTTTCAAATTGGGACCTACCACTTACATGGGTCTTGCAAGCCAATTCCTCCAATTTTTCCACCCAAAAAGTACCAAAATAGATGAAAAAATATATAAGGATCCAATCTAGATCATACCTCCCTATTTTTGAAGGCTTTTGGTCCCCAAAATATTTTACTAAACAAGGTGAGGAATTTTTTCCTTTACCTTCTCCATGGAGTACCATTTTTCCTTGCCTCAAATTTGTCCTATCAACCCAATCTTCCAAAGCTCATGTTGCCCCTATATGGTAGTTCTAGACTTCTTCTGTAAAATTGTATCTTCTACTAAATTTTCCTGAGCTTCTAGTGCTAATTCCTCTATGGTAAGTAAGACCTACTCCTCAATTTCTTGATCCAACATGGAAGGCTCATAGATTTTCAAATTCTCCACATTCACTACTGAGTAATGTGCATATATGGCAATAGAATAAGTCTATAAGCATTATCAACCACCTTCTCCAATACCTCAAAAGGACCATACTGCAAAGCCTTGATCTCATTACAAATACCCTGTAGTATTTCCTTGTTTAGCTATAACCAAACTTTGTCTCCCACTTTGAATGATTTCTTAGTTCTCTACTGATCATGTATGGCCTTGCATATTTCCTGTGACTTATTCATTGTATCCTATATTTGCAAATGGATCTGCCTAATCTTGTCAACAATTTTTTTCACTTCCAGTGCTTCTCCTATGATTTCCTCCCTCACTCCTCCTTGTTGTCCATAGACAACATGCAAGGGTGAAAGTGGAAAATACCCAAAGAAAGTTTGAAAAGGGAACTTATGGGTAAAAGTATGGACTACTTTGTTATAAGAGTGTTGAATGTAAATAAGATGTTCATCACAGGTCTTCAAATGTTTTTTATTATAACCCCTCACAAGTTGTACCAAAGTCCTGTTGACTACATATGTTTTCACATCTGTCTATGGATGGAATGTTACTAATCTCTTCAACTTTGTGTCCATATTCTCCCAAATTGTAGTCCAAAAGACACTAATAAATATGGTATCCCTATCTAATATGATGTTCCTTGGTATCTCAAAGTGCACCCAAACCTATTCAAATAACATGTTTGTTGTTTCTTCTACTTTGATAGTCTTTTTACAAGGCATAAGAATGTACATCTTGTTGAACCTATAAACTACCATAAACAAATAGTCATGTCCATTCATATTTGTTGGAAAACCACCCACAAAATCCATGATGGTATAGACCTTGCTTTCTATTATTGGGCTTCTTGGTACAACAAAGCAAGCATCCTCTAGTATACCAAGCTACATCTTCTTGAATTTTGGATCAATACACATACCTTTGTAAGTTAGCAAGTGTCTTCCCAACACCAAAATGTCCCACAATCTTGGAGGTGTAAGCCTCTTTGATAAGTTACAATCTTCCACCTTTAGGAACATGGAGCTTGTCTAGCTTGTAGAGAAACCCATTTTGGAGAAGATAGGGAGTCTTATTGTCTCCTTTTACACGAATTTGGCCCTTTATTTGTTGAAACCTCTTTAAAGTCCTCATCTTCTGTGTATGACTCTTTGTATGCATCATGAGAGAAAGGGTCCATGTGCATAAGAGATACCAAAGTTGTAATCTTGGATGTAAGTGGCCTTGAAAGCATGTCCCCAACTTATTAGTGTTGTCATTCTTATACTTGATGACTAGATGAAATTGTTGCAAAAACTTGATCCACTTGTAATGTCTAGTTTGTTGAAGCTTACTATGCGCTTGAAAATAATACAATGGTTGGTGATCAGTGTGGATAATGGTTTCCTTTCCCATCAGATAGTGCTTTCACTTCTTAACAACTTGAACCAGAGCATAGAATTCCTTATCATATGTAGGGTAGTTCAAAACTTTCCTATGAAACAGCTCAGAATTATAGCATACCGACTTTTCTCATTATATCAAAATTGCTCCCATATCATACCCATTTGAATTTATCTCCACTTCAAAATCCTTATGCAAGTTAGGAAATGTGAGAACTAGTGCTTGACTAATATTTTTTTTTATCTCGCTGAAAGATTTCTGTTGATTCTTTCCCCACTGGAAACTCTTACCACAGACTAAATTATGATGTCGAGTGGTGTAGCTACTATTGAAAAGGATGATATGAAATTCCATAGGTGTTTCACTACCCCAACAAAGCTCCTAACTTCAATGACATTAGTGAGAACTAGTCACTTGATGATGGCCTCCATATTTGTGGGATCTATGTTGAGTTCCCCTCCACCAATCACATATCTCAAATACATCAATGACTACTAAGAAAATTGACATTTCTTGAGGTTAGCCAGCAATTTGTTATTTTTCAGAGTCTCTAACACTTGCATGAGATGTGAGATGTGCTCCTCCGAGGTTGAGATATAAACCAATATGTCATCCAAATACACTATTAAAAATGAATCTAAATAGGGATGTCATGCATCATTCCTTAATCGCATAATTATAGTTGGTGCATTAAATAAACCAAAAGGCGTGACCGTACATTCATACAAACCTTGCCTTATCTTGAAGATGGTCTTCCAAGTGTCTTCTTCTTTAACACATACATGGTGGTATCTCGATTTGATATCCAACTTGGTGAAGTACTTGGCATGTTGCAACTAGTCTAATAAATCATCAATCCTAGGAATAGGGTATCGATTCTTGAGTGTGATCTTGTTCAAAGCTTTGTAGTAAATACACATTCACTAAGTCCCATCCTTATTGGATACTATGTTGATAGGTGACCCACAAGGTGAAGTTCTTTGTCGAATAACTCCCTACTCCAGTAGTTGCTACAAATGTTTATTCACTTCATCTGCTTCAAAAATATATTATCTATACAACTTAATATTTGGTAATGGGTATTTGGGAAAAATTGTATCGCATGATCCACTTCCCTTTTAGGAGGTAACCCTTTAGTATTTTTAAACACTCCTTTGTATGCCTACAACAACTCCTATAGTTGTTGTTTATGTTCTTTGGTACATCCCTCTAGGGATGCATTTACCCTTACCTGTTAAGTTTTGAGCTATTATTGTTTTTATTTTCAATTTACTAGATAACAATAGCATAGGTAGGATCACTTAGAGAAACATAATCACAAGATACACAACATTTAACTTGGGAAACCCTCATGGGGGAGAAAACCCAGCAAAAACTTCCTTAATATAGATAGCCAATACAATTCCAAGACAATAAACCAAAACACTAGAGAATATCCAACACTAAGCAATGCCCCTCTCTCTTCCTTCTTCTCCCAACTACAGCTACCAAACTTGTGCACTAGATGATCGAATGAGTGAGTGAGATAATGAGGCTCTGGATTCCTGTATTTATACAACCTAGCAGGCCCTAGAAAGGTGTCTCTTCACTGGGTAGGGCTGACTTGTCTTCTTAGTGGTTAAAACCACTTTAATTAGGCCTAGGGTCCGACTTCTCAATTTGCATAATATATTTAGGGTTTAACCAATCCACAAAAGGGGATTTGTTCAAGTACAATGCCTGACATGATCAATCCACAAAAGGGGATTGATCTAAAGAATAATAACTCAATAATAAATAGAATACTCTTTGCAGTTACAATATTTCAACACTCCTCCTTAACAAGAAGGGTATTCTACAACATCATCAGGAGAGAGAGAGGGCAGTAACATCAACAACATCTGGAATACTGACTGGCATATCTATAAAACATCGGAAGTTTTTCTCATTATCATCATTCACAACATGGAGTTGGAGTAGCATCATCATCCTCAACTGCATGAGGCTAAAGTAACATCATCATCATCTTTAGCATGAGGCTAAAGTAATATCATAAACATATTTAGCATGGGGCTAAAGTAACATCATCATCTTCAGCATGAAAGATGAAATAACATCATCGTCGTCGTCATCTTCAACAAGAATTTGAACTAGCATCATCATCCTCATCTTTAGCAAGAAGCTAAAGTGGATTCATCATCATCTGCATCAACATGGAATAGTATAGCACTAATAAATCATCATCATCAATAATAGCACAAGGCCGATACAACATCAACAACAAAAGTATCGCAGCACGAAGGCTGGAGCATCATCAACATCAGCACTAGGCTGGAAATATTCAACACGGAGTTGTCATCTCAACAACATCAGCACAAAGTTGGAAATCTTCAGCATGAGGTTGGCATCACAACAACATCAGCACGAAGCTGGAAATCTTTAGCACGAGGCTAGCATCTCAACAACATCAGCATGAAGCTGGAAATCTTCAGCACGAGGTTGGCATCAACAACATCAACATGAAGCTGGAAATCTTCAACACGAGGCTGACATCACAACAACATCAGCACGAAGCTAGAAATATTCAGCACAAGGATGGCATCACAACAACATCAACATGAAGCTGGAAATCTTCAGCATGAGGCTGGTATCAACAACATCTTGTGGTACTCTGACAGATCCAAAGGATCTGCCCATGAATTAAAATATTCCCTAGGATATAAAATCCTAACAGAGCTACCACTACTGACCAAAGCTAGCATATACATGCACAAGTACTCTGACAGTCCACCCGTATGGACCTTTGGGATCTATCCAGGGATAACCAGTCCCCTAGGATATAAAATCTTAACTAAGTTACCCGTTATTCGTCAGGATACCATAGTATCATCAGCACTACTCGCCCTTTTGAGGGAGGTCCTTTCAGACTACACCAAACTTGTCTCTAAAGTGTTTAAAATTTACATGAGACAGAGGCTTGGTCAACACATCAACAACATGTTCGTCTGTTCCAACATAATGGAGCTTTATGGCTCCTCTCTGCACCATATCACGAATGAAGTGATATCGGATCTCTATATGCTTCAACTCGTCATGGAACACATCATCTTTATACAACTATGGTTATCACACGGGACCACGGTGGCTTCCATCTCCAGATCAAATAGATCTGTCAACAACTTATTAATCCATACGACTTCACAACTGGTGGAACATGCAGCAATGTATTCTTCTTCTGACGTGCTAAGAGAAATGCTTGATTGCTTCCTACTATGTCATGATATCATGGCTAACCCTAGAGTAAAACAACATCTTGAAGTGCTCTTTCTGTCAGAGACACTTCCAGCCCAATCTGAATCAGTATAACCACTCAGTCTGAAGTCATGATCTCCATTATAACTGAGACCACAATCTAATGTACCCTTAAGTTACCTCATCACATGTTTTACAGAAACCAAGTGAACACGTATGGGTTCTACCATAAATTGACTCAAGGTGTTCACAGCAAAACATATATTTGGCCTTCTGTTCGTCAGATACATCAACGAACCAATAATATGTCTATACAGAGTAGCATCAACCAATTTTGACAAGGTATCAACCAGGAGCTTCAACTTTGTTTCCATGGGTGTATTCATGGATTTACACTCCAACATATCAAAACTCTTTAGTATTTCAACTGCATGCTTCCCTTGGTTAAGGAAGATCTTCTCTAGGCTCTGCCAAACTTCAAGACCTAAGTAATAATGCATCAGGCCTAGGTCTTTCATCTCAAATTCTGTAGCAAGCTTCTTCTACAATTTGAGATAAGATTTTCTTCATCTTTTTAAGAATACATCAACTACATATAGTAGCAACAATATAACTGACTCATCATTCATAACCTTGAAGTAAAGGTTAGAATCAATTTTACTCTTGGTAAATCCCAAGATCGTCAAGAAATTTTCAGTTCTGCCATACCAAGCTCTAGGAGGTTGCTTTAACTTTGCAGACATGAGTCTTTCTATCTTCAACTTCAAATCAAATTTTCACATCACTTTGTACCAACCTGGTACAATTGCTCAGCTACAACTCAATCTGCACAATCATGTGCTAGCTCTATGTGCTCTCTGCAAAGAACTATCTGTCTCACTGCCTGAGAGTATGTCCTCTCCTCTTTCTGCAACTGTTCCTTCTGGAACTGGGAATCTACACCTGCAATTGTTCTGAAGTTGAGAATGGTTGATCCATTCTCATTCTGACTGCTAAAATCTGAAAGTAACTCCTCTACTTCATCACGGCAATAACTTCATCTGAAATTGAGAGTGGCTTAATAACTGATATTGAAGGTATCTCTTCTTCTTTCATGGAGGTAACTCTATATTTTATTGTGGTCATGTCTCCATGACTCAACTAATGTACTACACAAACTGCCACTCAATTTTAAATATGAGGATTGCTCTCCCTGCATCTCATACTATATATGAATCATGGTTGTTCTGGTTGTCTTCATAAATACTGGAACTATTTCTTCAATTACTGGAGTAAGTGTCTCGTCATAGTCTTCTCCCTCTTGTTGGGAGAATCCTCTGGACACACATCAGGATTTGTACATCTGCAACATGCTTGATCTATATAGATCAATCTTGGAATTCAATATTGACTTCTCTTCTAGTCTCACAGAATAATCCATATCCTAGTCTTTCTGATTGGCTTCCTTCTCTGTTACTGAAACAAGGGAATCTTCCAAAAGATTTCGTATCTCCTAGTAGTTTCTGAAGCTATGATCTAGTCTTCTCATGGCATATGTGTCCCAGTCCTAGGAGATGTCTCTTCATCTTATCCTTTCTGAGATTAGGGTTACTCTCGATTTCTTCTGAGTCTACAAGGACTTCGTCATCTCTTACATGGTATACTCGGTATTCAATACCAAGTCTAAATATGAAAGGCTAAGTCAGACTTCAAATGAGTTATGTTTCCCATCAAGGTGGCTTCATTATCCTTTGACCAAGTCTTCTATGAGTTTGGTCATCTTTGGAGCCTTCTACTCCTTACAATCAATCTCCATATGAGATACTCTGAATCTCAAAAATAGCTTCTTCTTCATCTTCTTTGGTACATGGATGCATATGGTCATGTACATAGTCTTTTTCATGTCTCATCTAATCTTTTTCCTTCTGCAACCTTCACTATAGCTTCCTCAGGGTTATCACATGTGACCTGAAACAAGGTCAACAAAACAACAAGCAAGAATAATACTCTTTTGATGATAGTAATAAGACAATAACACGAATAATCGTCACAGTAGCTCCTTTAGAGCTATCCCTTGTGACATGTTTTGAAAAAAAGATCAAAAGTAAGAAATAGAATATGAAATGAGATCAACACTCTTCTAGCGTTGTGATCAAACATTCCTCCATGGTAACCTAGAACCAACACAAGAAGTTTCTCCTAGAGCAGATGTTAGTTGTATTTGGTAAATGATTACATTAAGCATTTATCTCAATATGCTCACATGCTACCAAGTATAATTCTTTTCAAAGACTACTACCTCAACTATAGTGTTTACTTGTAAAGGAGTAGTTATCAACTTGTCATGTGAAACTTTGAATCTTATCAACTTAATTAATCAAACTTGGAAACTAGAGCCTTGTCCTCAAGAATGAGTGTTTTGTTTTTCTTCCAAGTCTCCTTCACTCAAGATGACAAGTGCTTTCTTTAACCTATCTTCTGTACTAAGACAATATGCTATCTTGACAGAAATTTGGGTTAGAGATTAAACTTTATGATCTCAACTTTAATCCATCTAATACCTTGACTTTAATTTTGACCAAGGGTTAGTATGATGGTTATAGCTTCAATATGCAACCTAGATCAAAATAATGTCATAACAAATAGATGCATATCCAAATAATCAAACCTAGGTTGCATTATTCCTCAGAATGTGTTGGATCTTGAGATCCTCCCGGATCTATGGCAAGAGATCCCTTCTCCTGCAAATACCCTTTAAAGCTTAACAATTTAAACATATGTGAGTACATACCTTTGATAGCATTTGTAGGTAGTGGCACCATATGGTAGAAACAGTAATAATTACCAACCCTTTTAAAACTTTAAGGGTGACTGCAACCGGTACTGCAGTTGACACTTCAACTGATACTGCAATTGCAAATGATACTGCAACTTATTCTGAAACTACAACTGCAACTACAACTTAGGGTTTTATGAGGAAACCCTAATTTTTCAAACTTCAAATTTTGAAATTATGATCCAGGGACTAGATGCATTGAGTTGAGGCGAGTAAGCTGGTGCACTCAGATTTCTAAAAATCCAAATTTTACCCCTTGAAACTGAGCTTGCGGAAATCTGGACTGGTACTTCTAGTACTGGTTCTGGTTTCCTAGTTTTCTGGTACTTCTATTTTTCTGGAACTCCTGGTTTTTTGGTACCCGTCAAAACTAGGGTTTGACTTTCTGGAGGCTCTATCCATTGAAAAGGTGCACTCAAGATGCCAACAGCTTCACTAGGGTAGGGGGCACTTTTCTAGATGGTTTTTAGGCAAAAATTCCTCTCCAACAAAAGCCCTAATTTTCTTGTACGACAATAGTGAAATTTTTCTTTATCTAGTGAAAGATGCTCTCTTCAGCTTAGCTCTGATTCCATGTTAAGTTTTGACCTATTATTATTTTTCTTTTCAATTTACTAGATAACAATAGCATAGGTAGGATCACTAAGAGAAACATAATCACAAGATACGCAACATTTATCTTGGGAAACCCTCATGGGGGAGAAAACCCAACAAAAACTTCCTTAATATAAATAGCCAATACAATGCCAAGACAATAAACCAAAACACTAGAGAATATCCAACACTGAGCAATGTGCCTCTCTCTTCCTTCTTCTCCCAACTGTAGCTACCAAAATTGTGCACTGGATGATCGAATGAGTGAGTGAGATAATGAGGCTTTGGCTTCCTTTATTTATACAACCTGGCAGGCACTGGAAAGGTGTCTCTTCACTGGGCACGGCCGACTTGTCTTCTTAGTGGTTAAAACCACTTTAATTAGGCATGGGGGTTGACTTCTCAATTTGCATAATATATTTAGGGTTTAACCAATCTACAAAAGGTGATTTGGTCAAGTACAATGCCCGACGTGAACAATCCACAAAAGGGGATTGATCTAATGAATAATAACTCAATAATAAATAGAATACTCTTTGCAGTTACAATATTTCAGCATTACCAATTCCTCCCCTAGATGATTCTCTCTTAAGAAAAGAAATACATACTTCTTACTAGAACTGGTCAATTTTTTGGCTTGGTTAGCACTTACCAGAGAGTTCTTTAACTTGCCTTTGTATGCATTGACGATGTAAGACTTCTTGTCCTTGATCAAGCAGTACTGATTTTCTCTCTGCATGAAGATCACATCCCTTATATACATGTAGGGGATTCCAAACACTACACACACACATTAATGGGTACTACATATAATCGCACTTCATCAATAAAATTTGTGCTTATAGCAAACTTGATCTTACATTGTTTAGTGACTTTGATCTTTGCATCCTTCTTTACCCATCCCAATGGATATGGACTTAGATGATGATGAACCTCCAACCCTAGCTTGTTGACTAGATCATCTGCTATGAGGTTGGCTTGTGAGCCAAAATCGAATAGAGTGTCAACCTTGGTATTTTTTACCTAGATCTTGATATGGAAGAGTTTTGTCATCTCCTTCTCTTCCTTGTGATAAACAAAGTTACAAACTTGATGAGAACCCTCCAGGGTTCTCGTTTTTTTTAGAAGTTGTTATTAGTGGTTTCTTTTACCCTCGTTTCAAAAGGGGACACTGTCGGTAGCACCATTTTTGGGGGGGTGTCTAAAATCATGACTTGTTTGAAATTGGAGTCTTGATGATTGATACCATTGCAAAAAATTGACCTTCGAATCAAAAAATGATGCTTCCAGTAGCACCAATTTTATTTTTCAAGTTCAAACTAAGACTTAATTAGGACCGTGGCCTTGACCATTGCTACCATCTCCTCCCCACTCCCCTACAGCCTACACCCCCTCATTACCCGTGGAAAACACTGAAACTTGTTTCTCTTTATTGGGCTATTTTCTTGACTCCTTTTATGGGTCTTCACTACCTCTCAATTTCTCATCAAATCCAGCTTCTAAGTTAGAGCCACTAACCTCCCCGAAAGGTCTGAACTTGTTTGCTAGAGCCGCCATGAGAAGGGACATGTTGCAAGAGGTACCAAAAACTTGTTCTTCCAACCTCAAAAATATCTCTTTCGCTACATCCCGAGGATTGTTATGAATAGACTCATTTTCCATGGTTGGGGTTGTATGACTTCTTTCTTAAGCCAATTCCTAGATCCTTCAACTTTCCACAAATACCCCAAAGAAACCTGCTCTGATACCAATATGATCTGTGAACTTCCATGGATATTCCATTGGAATAGTTTGTCACAATAGATCGTGTAATATTATGAAATCTTAGATTATGCAAATTATTTCCTTAGATCCCGGATTAATTATTACTAGCTTAGTGTTTGAATTTATGAAAAAACTGAAATTGAAATGAAAGGACAAACAAATAAACACGCCATTGAACACAAGATATATCTTAGGTAACCCAATATGAGAGAAAACCTCGCTGGAAGGTGAGGCCTATGCTATACTTTCTTTTCTTCAATTGTGAAAATGCAAATACAAAGAAAGGGGCACTCACTATGTTGCCTATGACATTATGGCCTGAATGGTTGCTACATAACTGTCTTCCTCCTCCATTATTCTCTCAAATACCACTTTTAGATGTTATGCTCAACTATAAAACAAGTACAATGCTAAAGAATGGAACCCCTTTTCTTCCTGGTGACCCAGTATTTAACATAGCCCGATAGTCATCCAGGGTTAGGGTTTTTGGATCCTCAACCCTCAATTAGTGATAAGGTTTTGGCCCTTCTAGAATCTTCTTGAAAGTCCGCATGTCACTAGCCCCACATGTGTGACTAATGGGGGTTGACATGGCATCCATTGTAGCATGGTGGTCAACAAGGTAGGTCAACTTAGGGAAGGCATAACTTCCACATACAAGCTCTGATGGTGGTCAACAAGATAGGTCAACTTGCAAGAGGCATAACTTCCACATACAAGTCCGATTGAGGTGATTTTTGCATTGTTGGAAAGGTCTCCATGTGTAGAACAACATCATTGGAATAAAATCTATGTCCACAAAGTTTCAACCCCCAAAAATGTCATTTGATGCCTCAAAATGACTTAAGAAGGTTCCAGACTCCAAATTTCCAAACTAGGACCTGCCATTAAAATAGACCTTACAAGCCAATTCCTCCAATTTTTCCACCCGGAAAATACCAAGATAGATGACCAATTATATAATGATCTAATATGGATCAACCACAACTCATGTTTGGGAAATCCAAAATACTCAAAGAACCTCAATACCCATGACCATGTGCGAACCTGCTAGCTATTCTTACTCTTTCTTTGATTAAACCCTCATGAAATTATTGTTTTTTTCTACTTAGGCTTTACATAATCATCTGAAAACTTTTTTATGCTATCACATTCCCTTGTTGGCTATCTTTTGAGGAGTTGGTACTTGTTCAGCAAATGGCATTTGGTCGCTAAAATTAGGCATGTTCGTATTAAGCCTCACATTCCTTCCGACATTTTCTTAATTTATACCTTTACATCTCATTTTTGCAGTCCATTTTAGGAGTGGCATTACATTGAAATGAAGTTTTTCTTAAATTGTTGACTACATCTGTGAATTGGTATTTTCATAGTATAGTGGTGTTGAGAATGCTTTCAGTTTGTGGATAAGAGGTAAGAGTAATGAAATGAAGAAAATGATGATGGAAAATGTTCTTCTATGGGTAATGGATACGCCACTATCGACAAATATTATTTTCATCATTGGGAATGTGGATTTCTGTTAGGTGTTTTAGCAGCTCTACTAGAGATTGTATAACGTTTTCTTGGTCTGCCTGTCTGGCCTTGAAATGCCTCAAGGCATGTTGGATGGGGTTAATGATTTCCTGGGATGGTTATCTTTTCTGAGGTCCTTATAGAATAAAAATCATCAATTACACTTTCCTAAGCAGAATGAATAGAAAAACCCCATGGCTTCACCAGGAGGGGGAAATCCAAAATCTGAATCAAAAATTCATATCTAAAGGTAAACCTAGAGCAGAAACGGACCCAAAATTTTCCGCAGAGGAATTCAAGAAATTTATGTATTCTATGCCTGGCCCGCGGGGTTTCTTTATGACTCCTCTGACTATGAGTGCAAAGAATGGAGTGAGGACTACTAGTGCAGAGAATGCAGAGATGACTACAAGTCAGTAGGATTAATCATTCAGGTTGCTAGAACATGTTGTCTTTTCACTCTCTCTAAGTTCACAATAAAGCTTGCTCACCGATATGATTGAAGTGTACCAATACCAATTCAAGATTTAATCAAGTTTGTTTGAATTGGTTGATTGGACAGTGCTGAAGATCATTTGTGAACTCATATGGAGAAAGAATCAATGGAATGAAAACAGGTTATGAATTGAGTTTGGACTTAATTATCAGTAAAGTGCAACCATGGTTATCATATTTAGCCTTAAAACTATGTGCACTTCAGTAAAGTGCAACCATAGTTATCATATTTAGCCTTAAAACTATGTGCACTTCAGAGATCAACGAATTTAGACTAAATCAATATGTAGAAATTCATATCCATCCATGTGACAACGAAGATGAAGAAGAACAAGAGTCTACACAGAGACAGAGGAGTGAAGAGTGGATCAAATCATTCATGTACCAAAACAGGAAGTGTCTGCCAGCATCTATTGATTGGAGAAAAAAAGGGAGTGGTAACTCTTGTGAAGAATCAGGGCCAATGTGGTATGATCATCATTTTAGATAAATAATTTCAATTTCAAAACATGATGTAAATAGATATAGCCTGTAGGTAGATGGTAGCTCAGTATATAGGTAGGGTAAATGGTACCTAAGGACCAGAATTTTATTTTTTTTAATATTTTATGTGCCATATATGCTAAGTGGTCTCCTTTCTATTATAGCTGATATATCGTTTATTTTTGGGTTTTGCAGGAAGTTGTAGCCGATATATCGTTTATTTTTGGGTTTTGCAGGAAGTTGTTGGGCATTTTCTATTATAGCTGATATATCGTTTATTTTTTGGTCTTGCAGGAAGTTGTTGGGCATTTTCGATTATAGCTGATATATCSTTTATTTTTTGGTCTTGCAGGAAGTTGTTGGGCATTTTCGATTATAGCTGATATATCCTTTATTTTTTTGTCTTGCAGGAAGTTGTTGGGCATTTTCTATTATAGCTGATATATCGTTTATTTTTTGGTCTTGCAGGAAGTTGTTGGGTATTTTCGATTATAGCTGATATATCCTTTATTTTTTGGTCTTGCAGGAAGTTGTTGGGCATTTTCTATTATAGCTGATATATYRTTTATTTTTKGGTTTTGCAGGAAGTTGTTGGGCATTTTCAGCTATAGCTTCTGTAGAGGGCATTAACCATATCAAAACAKGCAAGTTGATTAAGCGTCTTAGGCCRGGAATTAGATGTAGGATTATTCAGGTATGAGGCTGGAAGCTATGGATACAAAGACGATGAGGAAAGGGGAGCAGATTCGGTGCTCCGACGTTTGAAAGGGTGTTATGTGCGCTGGCATGAGAACTCACCTTCTGAAAATCAATAGATTTCAACAGTTTCAGCTCCTAGAATCCAATTGCCATCCGTCGGAAACAAAGTTCCTAGATTTCAACAGTTCCTGAATTTCAACAGCGCCTGGATTTCAACAGTTCTTGCATTGAGCACTAAAGGAAACAAAGTTTAAAACTAACGCGAAATTCATAAAGAAAAAACAGAGATATAGGCAAAGGTTAGGATCAGTGTTCATTAGCTTGGGAATCGTTCCATACGATAAATCCATTGGCATCAACCTCCTTCAAGCCCCTGCAAGGGCCAGGACTCCAAGGCAAATCAATGATGAGCTTTCAAAATCTGATGTTGCTCTCTGCACAAGCTTTTACGGGTTAGTGCCAATTGCTCCCATAAAACCCTAAAGTCTCAAAACCCTCTTTAAAGAAAAACGTTGCTATCAGAGGATAGTTAGTTCGAATCAAAGCGTCCCCTTCTTTGGAGAGTTTGAGGATGAATATACAGGCAACAACACTGCTTCAAAACTCTCATATAATTTGTGCAATTCCTTTAACAAAATGATATTTAACATATTTAAAAAAAAACCCATTAACCATCAAATTTACCAATCCAATTTAAAAAAAAAATTAAATTTAAAACAAATAAGTAAATCTATATAAAGAAGCCCTCAACAATCAAATTGACGGGAAAAAGAAAAAAAAAAATTATAACACAGCTTCAAAACTCTATAATTTGTGTAATTTCTTCAACAAAATTATATTTAACATAGTTAAAAAAAAAAAAAAAACATTAAGAATCAAAGTGACCAAAAATTACAACAATACTTCAATACTCACATATAATTTGCACAATTTCTTTGAGTAAAATGATATTTAACACATTTAAAAAGGTGCATGTGTATAAACTAAAAATATAAATCTAAATTGTATTTCAAAATCTTTTAGTATTAAATGCATCATTAACTTTATCTTATCTTCTTTTTATATCATTATTTTAATTGAGTTTAATGTTAGTATTGGTGTGGAGGGTAAGTAGCTCCGACCTTAGAGGCTATTCGATTTCTAGAGGACCCCTTATGGCTACCCATTCATGGGGCACCATGCCCCTCCTGAAAACCCTACTTGTAATGAAGGTGGTAGCAGGTTTTCTAATCTCCTTGCTACCATATCAAATGGCATGGGGAGGTTGCTCTCTTCAGTTTTTTGATAAGAGGAATCAACTCAAACTTCTTCTTACTCTTCTTTTTCAAGAGACTATGAAGACAAGAGCACTTGTGT
This sequence comes from Picea engelmannii, assembly GCA_009831015.1. Classification (NCBI taxonomy): domain Eukaryota; kingdom Viridiplantae; phylum Streptophyta; class Pinopsida; order Pinales; family Pinaceae; genus Picea; species Picea engelmannii. The sequence goes on along the minus strand of ML780314.1, from coordinate 1,176,588 downwards.
GTGAATTCCATTATAGAAGGAGGAGGCTACAATGGCCCCAAGGTCTACCTCATTACAAATGAAAATCACTTAGATATGAAATCATAGGCTCTGTTTGCAATCTATGGAATGCTTTAACATTATAGGGAATTTTCAAATTATGGTAAGGTCTCTAACATGGAATACCATTATCATGAAGTAAATTCCTTTGATTCCACTACTAAGTTGAAGCAAAAGTTGAAATGTAAGGAAGGAATCCCAATGGCCAACAACAACTACTCTTTTGTTAGTGTCCTAATCTCCCTAACCCCCTAAGTAGATAGATATGTTGTTATGTATTTCTGTATATGGAAGCCATCTCTAGTAAATAAGGCCCATGTAGCAATGTGAAAGCAATAAATGTAAAGGCTTACTAGAAGGTTCTTCCTACTAGAAAGTTCCTTCTCTAGAATGTTCCTAGGAGGTAAATAGTAATATATAAAGAAGTACAAGCAATGTAATGCGATGTCTTGTGAAGTTATTTGTAATCAGAGATCTACTCAATTGGAGGTTTCCCCCTCGAAGAGGCAAGTAAACATTTATTCCAATAATAAAGGTATAAAAATTTCGTTCTATTATGATTCTTTATTTGGTTGTTGTGGTTGCAATCTATCTTTTATGCAGTAAATCTTGGTAAAATATATTATTTATGCTCGGTATATTTCAATTTTCTAAGAAAGAACACCACAAGTGGTATCATAGCACTTTCTGAGCATATATTTTAGAGCAATTTTTTTCTACACTAGAGATGTGTTCCAACATCTACAAATAACATAGAGATATGTCATTCAATAGGTAGAATTTTGGTAGGGGAAGCACACATGTAGGAAAACCAAGAGGTTTCAGCTAGTTGGACACCCCTATAACTCTTGTTGGTACCCCTTCAAGTAGGACTGCACCAGACAACACCTATATATGGAGTTTCACTTCCACATACCCTCAAGTATATCAAAATCCACCTAGGTTTCATGAAATAAGCTTTAGATAAGTCGATCGATTGTCTAGTTGTTATAGTGGCATCAAGAACAACACTCATGAATATTACTCTCTAATATCTAGGTAATAAGTAGTACAACTAAGGTTACAGTAAAGCCTCTTAGTTAAAGTTGTGAGAGAATGGGTCGAGTACTATTGTTGGACCTTGCATATATATCAGAGAGATATAACACCTAGCACTCCATTGTCCTTCGGTTCCTCAAAACCCTAACCCTTATTCCTATTCCATGAAACTCATACAAAATAGGATGTCTTGAAAATTTGCACATTCAATCACTGGAAACCCTGCTTCTTGCTACCAACAAATAAAATTCATGCATAAACTACAGTATTGAGAATTTGAGCATTATGTCAGCACAGTATTACTCTAGTGGGAGTATAACTCGCGGGAGTAAAAAAAAATGTATGGGTCCTAACCACACTCTTATTTGGGACCTATCTCCATAAAATTCTTTTGTCGTGTTGATCATCATGGTACCACTCTCCAATAATACTTTTTTGGTGGACCTGCTCACCCCATTACTTGACAACTATCTTAATAGACCTAGAAAACAACACTAATCACCTTGGTACTACTCTCGAGTAACAATTTTCTTATGGACCCCCATCCATATGGCTACCAGAAACCACAATCTCACCAATCAAGTCTCCACCTTGGAAACTTTGTTTGATGAGTTGCAATACAAACTAGACTGCTCCCACTCCTCTACCGAGAAAAAATCTACTTTCGTCAATACCAAGCTCAACAACCTGGATTCATTAATCCCAAAAAAGTTGTCCCAACTCATGGAAATCTACAATCAATTCAAGGAACAATCATCCCAACCAAAGGGAGTTGTCATCCAATCCCATAGGACATAACTCTCACCAATTTTTCACAATCTCATGAATCAAACATGGCATTGACTCACTAAAGTGGATCTAAACAAATTTGATGGCTCCAACCCTATAGACTAGGTGACTTCGACGGAACACTATTTTTCCCTCGATGGCATCACCAATGAATTAATGAAACTTTGTGTGGGTGTCTTATATTTAGATCATGAATGCTAGCATGGTGGCAATGGCCTAAGAACTCCCATAGGGGTTATATTGCTTAAACACAATTTGTTGTAGACCTTTATGAATGCTTTTAATTAAATGCTCATTATTTGTGTCGCTTGACCAAGATTAAACATTTTTTTATAGTTGAAGAGTTCATCTCCACTTTTGAGCAACTCACTTTCCACATCAAAGGCAAGTCAGATGCCTTATTTAGGGAATTCTTTATCAGTGGCCTAAAGGAAGAGATACATGCCCAATTATTAATGGTCAACCCTACTTGGCTAGAAGCCTCTCAAAGAGCCAAGGAAACACAAAAGGTGGTGAATGCCCAAATAAAAAAACCATTATGTATTCCATGTCTATGTCCCACTAATCTCTTTCCTTCCTCTCCTCTCAAGATCTAAAAGCTAACCCATGTTGAAATGGCAGAGCGCCAACTTAAATATTTCTACTACAATTGTGATGAGAAATATTTTCCTAGGCATAAATGTAAGGAGAAAAAAATCTTTATGGCCATTTCAGAGGACTTTTCAGAGGAAAACACTAAAGTTATCCTCGGGAACCTCTACCACCACCAATTGAATACATTCCTCCCTCTAATTAGTCGGATGTGGAATCTTAGATATCCCTACGTGCCTTAACTAGTATTTCATCTCCCCAAACCCTCAAATTAATTAGCTACATCATACATTGTAAATTAATTATCTTAGTTGACAACAGTAGCACCCGTAACTTTATTCACCAACGGGTATCCTAAAAAACCCATTGTTATATCCATGTTGTAAACAATTTTCAGATTGTGATTACTAATGGTGGTTCCATGAAATGTGAGGTTCCTTGTGAAAATGTGCCACTTCAAATGGGTGATTTATCCTTGAAAACCCACATGTTTGTTATTAAAATGGGTGATTGTGACAATGTTTTAGGTGACGAATGGTTAAGGACATCGGGTCCCATCAGCATGGATTTCCACGATTTATACAATAATTTTCAGTAGGAGGGCCATTGTTACACTTTCCAAGGAATCACAACTAGTTCTCCAAAGATCATCAGCTCACGTTGTATGGAAAAACTTCTTAAAAATGGAATTCATGCATTGTAACCCAGTTCCATGTGATTCAAGCCTTGGAGAGACCTTCTCAACCCATCCATAGTGACATGTAGTTAGTCTTTCCCTAAAACCAATCAATCTATGAAACCCCCAAGGCCTCCCACCCTCTTACTGTGTGCATGATCATTATATTTTGCTCATACCAAGTATCTTCCCACCCAATGTACACCATTATTGTCACCCATTTGCCCAAAACATGAAATTGAAAAGATAGTTTAGGAATTGCTAGTTGTTGGTGTCATCTTCCCAAGTACCACTATTTATTCTTCACCAGTTGTCATGGTACTCGAAAAAGAAGGCACTTGCCACATGTGGATTGTTATTACACAAGTTGTAGGTTGGGAAAAGCCCGACCCAAACCACAATATGGTGACAACTTTGAGAACACATACCCATTGTCACCTTAGATAAGTATTCTCGTCACTTTAGAGATGAAGTGATCACCTCAAGGGGGGAATCTTGGGTGACCCTAGGGGGAAATGAGACGAAAAGTGGTATTTATGAATGGATGCCCCTATAGGTCAAATTTCTAAGTGAAATGTGACTTTGATAACATGTCTTGGAAGTGATTTAAGATTGTCATGTCTTTGAGTATCTGCAGAAAGTGTTTGTACCTGCCTGAGACACAAGAAAAGCCAATTGTATGAGTTATATGTTAGGTGGAAAAGAAAATTAAGCTTGTTGTCCCTATTTTCAGCAGTCAACAAAATTATATATCAGCGAACAAATAATTATTAGAGCTACTAAAAAGGTGCCAAAAGTCACATAAATTATACAAGAGCTTAAGTTGGATACAACTAGTCCTAGACAAGATTGAAAGAGAAAGACTTTAGCATAAATGTAAGGTTTTCATAAACAAGTGTTGCAGAGATATAATTGCAGCCTTATGGCTATAGAAAACAAATTGTTACAGCAAAAAAATCAGCCACCAAAACTAGCAAATAATCCACCCAAAAAGTGCATTGGAACTAGTAGAATATGTCAGGAAATGCAGGACATTTCCACACTAATCCTAGTAGAAGAAAAGAAGAATTTAATCAAGAACACAAATGAAACAAGCAATCACACAGTACACTGATATTTTACCCTAGAACCCTTAACCAGGAGAAACCAGCATTCCTTTTATCTTTCTACTCTCTTGTTGTCTTATTCAATCAGAATAAAAGGTTACATGTCTAACTTTGGTCCACACCTAAGACACAATTGACATCATACCCTCTTGCACGGGAAAGAACAACCCTGTAGCCAAATAGGCTTGCATATGCATGACCAACAACCTACGATTACCATGCATTAGGATTACAACATTAGCATTCTCGCATTGGTATTTATAGAATTACAACATGCCTCTTTATAGGATTTACAACAAGAAAAACCCTAAATATTGGTGCCCAAAAATGGTTACAGATCTGTGCATATCATTGGATACAAATCCCACAAATCTCGGGATTCTGTTACAGTCAACTCCAAGTTAGGTTTACCAGTCGACTACCAATCGACCTTCATTTGGTCTCTAGTCAGTCATCTCGCGCATGCACTTCGACCTCTTGTCGGTTGACTTGTCGTTGATATCTTTGACTTCAAATTTACCCGGTCGACTCCCTCGACCTTCCACTTGTTGACAATCTACCTCGACTTCGACCTGTTGTCGATCCACCTTGACTTCGACTTGTTTTCGATGTTGTCAATATACCTTGACTTTGATTATCAGTCAATTCACCTCGACTAGACTTTCACTGCGAAGAATATAACAACCCAACATTCTCCCACTTGTTGTCTTCTTTGTTGAAACAGGAGATTCCTGAACTTTCTCTCACAGACCCAAGGTAGCAATGTCCATTGCCTCTATGCACCAAGAGAACTTCACAACACTCACAGAATTGGTCAACAAGTCTGCTATGTTTTCCAGTGTGTCTACTTTCTCTACTAGCACCTTGTTACTCTCCACCATATCTCTTATGAAATGGTATTGTAGATCAATGTGCTTAGTCTTTGAATGATAAGCAGGGTTCTTTTCCAGAAATGTTGTGCTTTGACTATTGCAACTCACCTTCATAGCTCTCTACCCAAACCTAATTCCTGAACACAGCCTATGAAGCCATATTGCTTCTTTTCTTCCATGAGTGGCCACCATGTATTCATCTTATGTTGTTGACAAGGCTACGACTATCTATTGCTTTCCCATCCAGCTTATTGCTCTGCCAAACATTTTGAAGACATATTCGTTGGTCGACCTCCGTTGATCCAGATCTCCATCCCAGTCAGCGTTGACAAAGCCATGTACATCTAATGTACCATTGTCACCTCTAGGTATTCCTTGATAGTATATAGCATAGTCCTTTGTGCCACACAAATACCTGAATACTCTCTTGATAGTTGTCTAGTGATCATTTCCAGGTGTCAACATGTAACTGCTCAACACTCCCACTGCATGGGAAATGTATGGTCGAGTGCATACCATCGCATACATTAGACTACCAACAACACTTGGATAGGGAACATGTGCCATGTCCTCTATCTCTTATTGTGTCTTTGGACAATGTTTAGCAGAAATCCTTTCTCACACGGGAATTGACACCTTCACCAGTTTTCAATCCTACATGTTGAACCATTTCAGAATTGTTTCAATATACTTTGTCTGATTCAATCAAATATTTCTAGTGGATCGATCTCTCTTAATATCCATTCCCGGAATGAAGTTAGTTGCATCGAGATCCTTCATGTCGAACTTGGAGGATAGTTGCTTCTTCACCTCCTTTATTGTGTCCATGTTGTTTCCAATCAACAACATGTCATTGACATACAAAGCTACATATATGTAATGCCCACCTTCTTCCTTGGAATATATGCAGTGATCATCTTTGCTTCTCACAAATCCCAAACTAAGGATATAAGTTTCAAACTTATGGTACCACATCCTTGGCGATTTCTTTAGACCATAAAGGGATCTTTTGAGTTTGCACACCAACTCATGCTTTCCCTTTACTAAAAATCCTTCACGTTGTTTCATGTAAATTTATTCTTCCAAGTCCCCACGTAGGAACATTGTCTTCACACCCATCTGTTATATATCCAGATCAAATGCTACAGCTAGAGACATTAGTACTCTAATGGAAGTTAGTTTTGCAACAGGGGAAAAATCTCACTAAATTCGACTCCCTCGACTTGGGAATATCCTTTCACTACCAGGCAAACTTTGAACTTCTCGACTTGTCCTACGACATTCATCGTCTTCTTGAACACCCACTTGCTACCGATGGGATTTCTTCCACTAGGTAACTTGACTAAATCCCATGTCTCATTTTTGTACAAGGATTCCATCTCTTCGACCATGTCATCCTTCCAGATTTTACCCTCTGTCAATTCGACTGCCTCACCGGCTGACTTGGGCTCATCATTGATGGAAGTTAGCTTGAATGCAGAACGAAAGTCGGGTGGACTATACCTCCCAACTGCTTTTCTTATTCTTTTTGGCCTCCTTACCACCGGAGTTAGTTGTTTCACCTCTTCCTCAGACTCAGTCGACTCATCGGAATCATATTCTTCGTTCCTCAGTTCAAACCACACCATATCAGGGTTGTTCTTAGTCTAAACAACTTCCTCAAGATCAGATTTACCTCTGACTTCTCTAAATACCACATCTCAATTGTACATTGTTCTCCTTGATGCAAGATCCCAGATTTTATATCCTTTCATCCTTTATTTATATCCGATGAAAATACATTTGAATTCCTTCTTGTCCAACTTGCTCCTCTTTTCCTTGGGAACATGCACAAATGCATCATAGCCAAATACTTTGAGATGTGCCACCGAAGGTGTAACATCCCTGGCCTTCCAAAGATCGGCCAATGCTACCAACATGACCTTAACTTAGCCTTTAAAGCTCTGATACCATTTTGTAACATCCCCGGCCTTCCAAATACCGAGAAATGCTAACAACACAACCTTAACTTGGCCTTTAAAGCTCTGATACCATATTGTAACGTCCCCGGCCATCAACCCCACTGTCAGGCAACGCTACTACGCTGATATGAAAATGATAAAGACTTGTATTCTTGAAAATATTTGCAAGTTTTAATTCAAGTGTTCTTATGCAAATGGATCAATTTTGCAAACATAACTTTTATATAAATTACACATTCAAGATGCATATAATCAGCAGCAAATAACAGTGAACAGAAAACACATAACACAACAAATGATAAAGGAGTTCACCCCTCTCTTGGGCTACATCTCTTGGTCCAACTTCCAATGGATCTTTTGTATTATTTGCTCAAAGTGTTAAAATATGTTCTTTACAATGCTCAAAATGCAAAATAGATGGCTCCAATGGCTTAAGAACGTCCAAAAACCCCTAGCTGGGCTTTTTCGGCACCTCGTTTGGCCAAAAATTGAAGAAGATAGGCTTCCTGGAAGTTCCCCTTCAAACTTGTTGTCTCTAGATTGCCAAAATGCACCTCTGCCTCCTCAACCTAGCCCCGACGTGCATATTTGTGTTAAAACCTAGCACCGGGTGCAACCGCAAAATGGTGCGAACTGTAGGACGATTAGGGCATGCCTAGCCCCTAACCGCCAAAACCGTGGACATATGGGTCACCATGTGACCGTGCACACATACAAAAAGGCCAAGGTTTAAACTCTATGGAAATGTGCCAAGTGTCAAGCGCGCGGGCTCCGATTGCATTTGAATAAATGTGCGCGCAATGGTTATATGGTGGATATGTATATGACCGGGGGTCGGGGCTAAACCCCGGCCCGAACCGCGCCCAACTCACAACATAATTCAATTCAAATAAATTTTAAATTGTTTATATCATAAGAATCAACGATGGGCGCGCCGGTTGGGCGGCCCTTCCCAAGACTCTTCCCCTTCTTAGAGGTCGCGAGGTCAAGTCCTGTCGACTACATAAGTTTTATACCATAGCCAAGGTGACACGTGGCGGCCCTTGTTTGGGCCACATGTCACCAATTCATTTGCCACCAATGCCATGTGTAAAGAAACGATTCGTCGTCCGACTGCAAACCAACACTTGCCACGTGTCGTACATCCCTGCCAACTCAGCTTCTACCACGTGTCGTACGACCCTGCCACGTCAGCATCCGTACGAACTGTATAGTCAGCACATTTTTTTTGCCTATTTGACGTTTTGAACAGAACATGATATCTCACTCATCCGACGTTCGTTTGAACCCAAACGAGTTGTGTTGGGTTCGTGACAATGAGGCCTATGCACCCGTTTGATTTGAAGTGATTCCGAGCACTTTGAATTTTGAGCAAAATTTGATCCCCTGGATCACACCTCCCCATTGGAAAGCTTTTGGACCTCCAAAAGACTATTTTCAGTCTATATGAAGATGAGGGTATATTTCCCTCACCTTTCCAACCTCAATCCACTTGGATTTGCTTGGATTTGTGCCTTTAATACCAATTCGAAGATATTTCACATTTCCTTGTTTTGAAGTTCTCATTCTCCTGTCAAGGATTGTGTCTTCATGCAGTTCTGTAAGATATTCTGGGAAGAAATCATCTATAGAAGGAATATGAACATGTTCTACTTGATCATCAATCAAAGGAGGCTCATACAATTTCAAATTCTCAACATTAACAACTGCATACATTTGCATATAAGGAGTCAAATCTAAACGAAAGGCATTGTTACCAATCTTATCAAGAATCTTGAAAGGACCATATCGAATTGGTTTCAGATTTTTACCTTCTCCTTTAAGCCACTCCTTACTAATGTAAAGACAAAATTCATCTCCAACTTGGAAACTATGATCAACACGATGCTTATCATGTCTTGTCTTGTACTTGGCTTGACTCTTTTCCGACTGCTCTTGTACCATTTGATGTATCGACTGAATTTGTTCAATGAACTTCTCTGCCCTATCAATGTCATATTGACCATCAATAGCAATATCCTTCCCAAATATAAAATCTAAAGGAGATTTGGGCAAATAGCCAAAACATGCTTCAAATGGCTATGTTTGAGTTGAAGAGTGCTTAGCTCGATTGTAAGCATGTTGAATGTAGTGTAAATGCTCATCCCAAAGTTTAGGATGCTTGCTGCAATAACCACGAAGAAGATGCACCACTGTTCTATTTACCACTTATGTTTGACCATCAGTTTGTGGATGAAAAGTTGTTCTCTTTTTTAGTTTGGTGTCCATGAGTGCCCATAAACTTGACCAAAAGTTCCCAATAAATCGAGAATCTCGATAAAAAATAATGGATTTAGGCAATCCAAAATGTACCCAAACATTCTGAAAGAAAATTTGTGTCGTTTGTTCAGCTGTAACCTGCTTCTTACAAGGCATCAAAATACACATTTTGCTAAATTGATCAACCACAACATAAAGATAATCATGATTTCTTTTAGACATAGGTAGACCTCCTACAAAGTCCATAGAAATACTTTCCCAAGACGAGAAGGAACCGGAAGTGGAGTATACAAACCCAACTTTCGATTGCTAAGTTTGCTTGTGGCACATAACGAACATCCTCAAACATATCTTGAAACACTTTCATTCATTTTAGGCCAATAGCAGTACCTTTGCAAATTAGCCACCGTCTTGCCTACACCAAAGTGACCAGCAATAAGAGAAGAATGGGATTCTCTTATTATGTTGATTCTTTC
>ML780314.1:1128459-1140732 GCA_009831015.1 Picea engelmannii | reverse complement strand
CAACCTTGTGAGCATCAGAAAACAAAACACTTGCAAATAATCAAGCCTTCAAAAACCTATGCTCTGATACCAACTTGATCTGAAAATGATAAAGACTTGTATTCTTGAAAATATTTGCAAGTTTTAATTCAAGTGTTCTTATGCAAATGTATCAATTTTGCAAACACAACTTTTATAGAAATTACACATTGAAGATGCATATAATCAGCAGCAAATAACAGTGAACATAAAACACATAACACAACAAATGATAAAGGAGTTCACCCCTCTCTTGGGCTACATCTCCTGGTCCAGCTTCCAATGGATCTTTTGTATTATTTTCTCAAGGTGTTGAAATGTGTGCTTTACAATGCTCAAAATGACAAATAGATGGCTCCAATGGCTTCAGAACGTCCAAAAACCCCTAGCTGGGCTTTTTCGGCACCTCGTTTGGCCAAAAATTGAAGAAGATAGGCTTCCTGGAAGTTCCCCTTCAAACTTGTTGTCTCTGGATCGCCAAAATGCACCTCTGCCTCCTCAACCTAGCCTCGATGTGAATATTTGTGTTAAAACCTAGCACCGGGTGCAACCACAAAACGGTGCAAACTGTAGGATTATTAGGGCACGCCTAGCCGCTAACCGCCAAAACCATGGACATATGGGTCACCATGTGACCGCGCACACATACAAAAAGGCCAATGTTTAAACTCCATGGAAATGCGCCAAGTGTCAAGCGTGCGGGCTCCGATTGCATTTGAAAAAATGCACGCAGAAATTCTTTTATGGTGGATATGTATATGACTGGGGGTCGGGGCTAAGCCCCTGCCAGGACCGCGCCCAACTCACAACATAATTCAATTCAAATAAATTTTAAATCATTTATATAATAAGAATCAACGGTGGGCGTGCCGGTTGGGCGGCCCTTCCCAAGGCTCTTCCCCTGCCCAGAGGTCGCGGGGTCTAGTCCTGCCGACTACATAATTTTTATACCATAGCCAAGGTGACACGTGGCGGCCCTTGTTTGGGCCACATGTCACCAATTCATTCACCACCAATGCCATGTGTCAAGAAATGATTCATCGTCCAACTGACAACCAACACCTGCCACATGTCGTACATCCCTGCCAACTCAGCTTCTGCCATGTGTCATATGTCCCTGGCACGTGTCGTACGACCCTGCCACGTCAGCATCCGTACGGACTGTACAGTCGGCACATTTTTTTTGCATGTTTGACGTTTTGAACAGAACGCGATATCTCACTCATCCGACGTCTGTTTGAACCCAAACGAGTTGCGTTGGGTTTGTGATGACGAGGCCTATGCACCCGTTCGATTTGAAGTGATTCCGAGCACTTTGAATTTTGAGCAAAATTTGATCCCCTGGATCATACGCGGAATAACACTTATATAGTATGCATTTAAATGAAGTTAAATGACTTAACATAGAGTAAACACATAATTACTGCTAACATACAAAATTAAATAAATTAACAATAATTCATTCAATGGAATACATGATAATATTACAAGCATCATATACATGCATTTTAATTGAAATTAAACACATAATGATACTTATCTTTGAAACTATAGTAACTCCACCAACTACTTGCAGACCTTCCACGAACCTCCCAGCCTTAGACCACGTTGCTCATCACGCTCAGTAGTGGGTCACCCCCGAGCTGGGACCAAGATCCACCTTAGGGCAAGGGAATCCTAGACTAGGTTGGGGTTATAGGAAAACTGCATAGAGCCACTGGAAGGATTCTCTCCAGTAGCCTTCTTATGCCCACTACTCATGGACTCTCATTCCCCACATGCATGTTCCACCCAGGAGTATACACCTTCATAAGAACAGTCCATCGATGCTTCACCTCCCTCTCTGGGTCTCAGCAACAGGATGGATCAGGAATTCTAAGAGCTCTATAGCTGGTGTTGGACTCTCTCTGGGAGAAAACCACTTCCCAGTAGACTCTATCACCTAAAGAGAGCTACTCACAGGCCTGACAACCTGCCTCTTCTACCACATGCCTGACAACCCGGTTCTTCAACCAGTTTCCAACTCAATTCCCACAAGTTCAGGATAACAACAACAACAACATCTTTTGGTTAACTCATGGGTGACAACAACAACATATCAGGTTTCTTTCCAAACTCGAAATGTGTAGCACACCTGGAAGGGTTATTTTCCTCCCATCATGTAGTGTCAATTGGACTCTTCCCCATCCGACAATTCTGGTTGTTGATTTTTCCCCCAAGAACACATCAGCCCCATCATATTGTTCATATTCACAAAACCATTATTTATGTGGTGTCATACAATAGGATTCTTCTAAGTTGATCAACCAAACAGCTTGATTTGACTATGTACTGGTCAATTCCAGATACACATCACCTCCCTTTTCCAAGGTTGTCTTTCTCTCAATCGATTGTTTCTTATCGGATCCAGCACTGACTTATATTGGCTTCGACGTATATTCCTTTTTGTAATGCCCATCTTTACCACATTTCCAACATCTTCGCATCGAATGAATCAGGGATTTAGATCTACCCTTTGACTTAAAATTTCTACTAGATAATATGCCTTTATCTCTATCTATTGGTCTACCTCTCACTACCATAGCATCTTTGGTCAATCCTTCCATGTTTTCCTTCTCATTTCTTTCGATAGCAGAGAAGAAAGCACATCCTCTAGCGCTAGTGTGGTTGTATTACTCACAATAGCCATGACTAAGCTATCCTAGGAGTCTAGAAAAGAACATAATAGGTTGATACACTTCTCCTTATCATTCATCCTAATATCCACGAACGATAATTGGATTAACACGGTGTTAAACGCATTTAAATTCTTAGTCACCGAACTTCCATCACTCATCCTCAGAAGATACAGTTTCTTTCTGAGAAACAACTTATTTACTAGAGACTTCGACTGTTATAATCTTTCCAACTTGTCCCATAGTTCCTTGGCTGAATATTCACCCGAGACATTCAACAACACAAAATCTGCAAGAAAAAGTAGAATCATACTTCTTGATCTTCTTTCAAGTTTCTCCCATTCTTTCGTCGACATGCCTGTCAAATGGGTACCTAGACATACCATTGTCCATTGTTCTCGATCCATAATAAGATCTTCCATTTTGAGCTTCCAAATCTCTGAATTCTTTCCATTGAGATTTTCTATCTCTATTATGGAACTGTTCGCCATTCTTTACCACGATATTTAACAAAAATTATGACATACGACTCTCACTGTACCTAGGGTTTAGTTCATATATTCAATATTGGAAAATCAAGATCTGATATACTCGCCAAAGCATATCACCGTTATGAACACTCACTAGTCAGGGAAAACCTAATCTCTGATACCACATGTCAGGAAATGCAGGACATTTCCACACTAATCCTAGCAGAAGAGAAGAAGAATTCAATCAAGAACACAAATTAAACAAGTGATCACACAGTACACTGATATTTTACCCTAGAACCCTTAACCAGGAGAAACCAACATTCCTTTGAGATTTCTACTCTCTTGTTGTCTTATTCAATCAAAATAAAAGGTTACATGTCTAACCTTGGTCCACACCTAAGACACAATTGACATCATACCCTCTTCCACATGCAAGAACAACCCTGTAGACAAATCGGCTTGCATATGCATAACCAACAACCTATGATTACCATGCATTAGAATTACAACATTAGCGTTCTCGCATTAGTATTTATAGAATTACAACACACCTCTTTATAGGAAAAACTAGGAGGGTGTAAGCCCTTTTACTCCTCCTAGTATCGTTTGCACCAAAATTATTTCAAAAAATTAAAATGGACTTGGAGGGGGTTCTATGCCCTTATACTCTCCAAAAAATCATCACATTAACCTTACAACCAAGAAGAGAGAGAAATAAACATGAATTCCTTACCTAGTTGAAGAACCATTAACAAGATGAAACCTGAATTCACCAAGCAAATTCCACCATAAAGAAAGAAACAATCCTCCAAGAGAGCTAGTGCATCATCCATCCATCCAATAGCAAAGATAAACCATCGCAAGATAATGTAACCAAGAGAGATAGAGAGAAATGCCCAAGTAGGGCGCAAATTTCAGCCAAAATATCCTTCTCAACATGGGAGAGCTATGATCAAAATGAATTAGAGGTGACCTCTATTTATACAAATCCTCTAACAAAATGTTTGTCCACATAAATTAGGGTAAAGCATAAGATAAGGGATCAACAACCCTAATCTTTCCCCTTTACATAAAATAATACTTCTTTAATTCATAATTTGCACATAAGAAAAACCCTAAGTAAGACGGCACCCCTCCAGTCTGATGTTTTGGCACTTTTTTCAATTTGTTGGAGTAGGATATGGGTGATCTAGGTCTCCAAAGGCAACGTATCCTCGATCAAAGCCTCCTCTCCACGATACATGGCTTACTTCCTTCAAAATGTGCCAAGTTTCCTCAACCACCACCAAACCCTATCCCTACTATGACGTCAAGCCCTCAAGGATGACGTTTTGGCTTTCTCAAGAAAATTGTTTGGGTGGTAGGGGCTAGGTTAGGTCCTCCATGATGTCCTCTAAGCCTCCAAAGGAATTTCTTTGTGATATGTCATGTGGGCCCTTGGAATCCAACCTGTGGGATTAAAGCCCCATGGAAGCCCTGTTGGGTATGTGTTATATTCTTTGCACAAGTAGTAGTGTCTGAGCGTTTGCGTTGGGCACGCAGGGGGGTTAGAGGGGGGGAAAGCCCCTTGCGCGGAGGTTCGGGGGCAGCACACCCAAAAAAAGAAAAAAAACTGCCTCAGGAAACGTGTCACGTATTTAGGTGGTTTTTTGACACATGATTTTTGCCGATGGTTTTCTATTTTCAGTTAAGGAATTAGGGTTTTGGACTAATCCAAATCATTGGGTTAGGGTTTTGGATGTCGTTGGCTCCTATATGTATATTGTATTGTAAACAATGTATTACATATGTATGAATATGGAATATGTTGGTTGTCTCGGTTTGGGTTTCCAGGGGAAAAATATCTGTGTAATGTTTGTATTTTCCATTGTATATTTTATGTTCTTTTCTGAATATCTGTTTGCAGTAGACATTGTACAAGGTTAGAATCTACAAGCCCAAGATAGGCTTGTTCCTCCAAAACTGTCCACCAACTGGGTCCTGTAAAGATAAATGGATACGCCCTCCAAGGATATCAAGTCAAAGCATCATGATGAGTAAAAAAAATCAATAAACGATTCATCTAAGCAAGTATATCCAAACCACCTCATCAAAATAAATTAATTCTCAAAGACCCTGTGCAATTTTCCAAGTTTAGGTATGGTAGGGTTAACAAAGCGACCTATTGGGTGAATCGTACCTCAAGTTTAGGGGTGTTTCACAAGGGGACCTCCTTCTAATTCATGTAGATGAGGTGTCATGGATGAGGGTAAGACTTTTGGGCATGGGTCTCATGACATACAAGGGGTTGTAGTGTCTCACTTATGGGTTCCTTTGGAGAGGGTGTGTTGCACCTTCGTTTTGAATGCAACCTTTTTCCAAGCCCATTTATTGCCTTTTATTATTTTAGGATGTTTCCAGGTTGTAGCTAAGGTGGGGATTCTACCTAAGCATGAAAAAATGTTCTCATATTGACTCTACCCTGGTCACATCATGCTTCCCTGAGTTGGAAACATGTGTGGGGCTTCTACCTAAGTAATAAAAACATTGCCCACACATGCTCCTCCCTGGTTGGCATTTTGTTATTAGTCATTCTTTTACAGGTCTCATTAGTTTTTTATGAGAGACATTTCATTGTCCTTGGGATCCATGGGCAAGAATATAGAAGGTTAATGGTTTGGATTTTATCTTTTTCCAACCACAAGCCTTAGGTCCTTTAGCCCCTTCTTCCTATGAAGTGAGGGGCAACCCCTTCTTGGGTCAGTACACCCGAAAAACCAAAAAGGTAAGGAGATGAGGGGATGAAGTGTGAACATTGACAAGTATGGTACAGAATGGAACGATGACTCGTCAAAAGGACCTCCCAATATAATACCTATCCCTAAGGGTGACCCACTTACTAGGACTCAATGTCAACCACCAAAGTGAAACGGGGAAAAGAGCATAAAGTCCAAGAAAATGTCACATAATCAAAAGCAGTAATAGAAGAAACAAACTCAAATGCCTCAAATATTGAAATGACACTCACCATAATACCTGACTTGTACCTCATGGAGCAAGGCCCAATGTCTTTTGGAGGCCAGTTGATGTGGTGGATATCGTCGTGATGAACCTGGAGTTGTGGTGGCAAGCTGGGTCTCTGTTTGTGCAAGCAGACGTGGTTGGTCAAGATGTATCTCGATACTCCATGTCTGCAACCTAAGGGCCTTGAGATATCATTTCCTTAGTTATCCCTGGGAGTTGTGGATAACATTTGTCTCCTACTTGGGGACATATGCTCGTCGTAGAGTGCATGAGAACCGTAGCATCTCCTGGTGGACCTGTTCCTACATTGAAACAAAACACTATAAAATATAAGGTGGTTCTATCACCTTTCATCCATATATATCAAAATAAAAAATGAAACTAATATAGAAAAGAAAATTTTAGCATTTTTTCAAAAATTTATAAACTAAGCATGAAATCAATATGTAAGTAGATAAAAATGAAATATGAAATGTAGCTAAACTATCATGAGCAATCAATATGCAAATGCAGTAAATCAAAATGACCTACCTACTTATCTGGGCCCTAGGGCCCTGAAGATTAGGTCCTGAAATGTTAAGTGAAGTTGTGTAACTAATGCAACCAGTTGGCCATCTCATCAAGGCATCTCCCCATGTTCTTAATCATGTAATAAAACAAATATAAGTCAAGCGCATAATGATCATGAGAATAAATATACATATGATCAATGATGAAATGAAACTCATGGAGATGGGTGGGAGGGAGGAAATCCTGCTAGAAAGAACATCCACAAGCATGATCAGCCCATCTCTGAACAAGACTATTGTATACAAATGATGGTTCATCTATATGACTGAAATTTACCATCTCCTTGTCTTCGTGTGTGGAAAGAACAAAAGTCAGGGCAGCTTCAAGTGTATCTTCATCATGATGCATTTCATGGAATTATTCTTCATCACTGAAATCATATTTCTCTGTGATCATGGCACATAAGGAATTTAATCTATGACATGTTTCAGCAGGATCTAGCATCAACAAATAAATAGGGTTTTCTTCAATGTTCTCTTCATCTACAAGGGCTTGTTCTTCATCTTTGCTTGAAGTTTCACTACCCCCTGAATGTTGAGAGGAGGTAAAGGATCCCAATAAAAACTATTGATTTCCCAAATAAGAGGAAATGGGGTAAGGCACATCCTCATGTCTAGAGAAAAACTCCTCCCTCGGACTTAGGAAAATTCACTTCTTTATTTGCAAATCCCCACCAAAAGTCTCAATATGAAAGTAATATCGTTTTGTAGTGTGGACCTTGGAGTTCCCTAGGTTGGCCATGACCTTGTGTATATCAAAATATGAACAAAATGGCTGAAAAATCCTCAGAGAACAAATCTTCATCCTCAAAAGGGTACATATCAAGGGATGATTGAATATCGCCCTGAGTATGTTGTGACAAGTCATTCTTGAAGGGGAAGAAAAAATATGTAACCATATCATCACTAAGCTACAAAAAATTTGAATCGTACATTCATGAAGACCAGTCCTCTGACGATGACAACTCAAACCCTTTTACCTGAGAGCTACCCTTGATGTTGTAAATCGAGTCTCTATAAAAAATGAAACAACCAAAATCCCATCTACGAGTCCCAACCTGCATGAAATCATCAATGTGTAGATAGACCATGTTGGAGAGGTTCTACACAAGATCATCTGCATCATCGAGGCTAATCGTTTCTTCATCTTCATGTGCAGGAGGAATACAAGTTTGAACGACCTCATCCTCATCAAGCGGTAACAAATATAACAATGTCTCAACATGTTGCACCTCCTTAGGATTCTTCTTTCTCTTTATGTACATGCCCCTCCATCGCCTCTTCATCGCAAGGGGCTTGATCCTTAATACATAGTGCTTTGTTTTCTTCTTTTCAAAAATATCTATCGTATCCAAGGGATCCTCTAATACTTCTTCATTTCCAAAGTCATCGAATAAAGTATCAATGAGATCTTCAAAAGGGTCACAACTCATCATGTTATCTTCTTGATGTGCAGGAGGAGCAGAGGCATGGATGTCAGATAATAAGTACTCAATGCCTTAGCAGAGAAAAACCTTAGAATAAGTACTCAACACCTTGAAAAAGAGAGAATTCCATATAATAAGCCTCTTCGAGGGGGAAACCTCCTTATACACCACATAAATGTTCAAGTACAAGATGATTCCAATTGAAAATTTCTCCTTGGTATATATAGGAGACTAGGAGGTACAATTACAACTAATGGGCTCAAGCCGACATAAATAAAATAAAATTACTAATGTAATATGCCCTAATTAAGGGGTAATGATCCACTATTTAGGGCTTAACATGACCCTCCCCTTGAGACAAGTGTTGTCTGCAATGCTTGAGTAACTCTATATGCTTATGTATAAAAGACTCATCTTCCCAAGTGGAATCTTCAACTAGTAGTTTCCTCCATTTAATGAGATACTCTGAAATGGATCTATTCCTCAGCTGGTGAATTCTTGTGTCAGTGATGGCTTCAAGCTCCAATATGATTTTTCCTTCCTCATCAAGTTCTGGAAATATAGTTTGAACTGGGATATTGTCACCTATAACCTTCTTTAAGCATGAAACATGGAAAACTGGGTGTACTCGTGAAGATGAAGGCAACTCCAATTTGTATGCCATAGTACCAATCCTTTGCAACACCTTATAAGGGCCATAGTACTTTGGTAATAATTTATTATCCTTCTTGGCTTGCTTGAGGGACATCTGTTTGTATGGTTGTAGTCTTAAAAACACCCAATCCCCTACTTCAAAACTTCTTTCACTACGATGTTGATCTGCTTGTTGTTTCATGCGATTTTGTGCCATGGTCAGGTTGTCCTTTAATATTTGGAGAACTTGTTTTTGATGCTCGATGTGATCTTCCACTGCTTGAACCTTAGATTTTTCTTTTAGAGAAGAAGTGATGGAAAGAGGGTGGTATCCATAGACTACCATAAATAATGTCATTTTTGTTGCAGTATGAAAGGAAATGTTATACCACCATTCTGCCAAGGGTAACCATTTGAACCATTGTGTTTGTTTATCAGAGACAAAGCAATGAAGGTAGCCTTCCATACATTTGTTCACTCGGTTTTTCCATCAGATTGAGGATGATAGGATGATATATGAGCCAATTGAGTACCCAAACAAGAAAATAATTATGTCCAAAAATGTCCAGTGAAGATGGGATCTCTGTCACTTACAATAATCTTTGGGTTGCCATGTAGATTTTAAACTGTCTCCATGAATGTGGTGGCAACTATATTGGCTTTGAAGGGATGAGAGAGTGCACAAAAGTGTGCATACTTGGTCAATCTATCAACAATCTCCATGATGACACTCTTTCCTTTAGACTTCGGTAACCCTGTGATGAAATCTATGGAAACCTCTTCCCAGCACTGACTTGGGATGGCTAATGGTTGTAAAAGACCTGGGGTCTTAATTGTTTCTGCCTTATTTTTTTGGCAAACCAAACATTTTGCCACAAACCTTTGAACATCAGTTTTAAGGCCATACCAAAAAAAATCCTTCTTGACCCTATGGTAGGTTTTCAAAAATCCCAAGTGCCCTCCTACTGGAGAGGTGTTCAATTCCAATAGTACCTTTTGTTTGAGTTGGGAGTTCTTACATAAATATAAGCGATCTTTTTACCATAGTGAATCATTTTTCCATGTAAATGTATCTGATGCATTGGAATCCTATTGCAACCTTTGAATGAGAGTCCACACTTTTTCGTCATTCTTCCATTCATCCCTTGCTTCTATTATCCAATCAAGTTGGATGATCGAGATAGCAAAGAGAAAGGCATCAACATCTTCATCCTTTCTTGATTGTGCATCTGCCACAAAATTTTGCTTCCCTTTTTTATAGACGATTTCAAAATCATAACCCAATATCTTGGTCACCCATTTGTGTTGTTCTTCTGAAGATAGTCTTAGTTCCAAGAAGTATTTAAGACTATCATGATTTGTTTTGACCTTGAAGTGCCTACCTATTAGGTAAGGACCTCATTTCTTCAATGCATGTAGTATTGCCATCATTTCCTTCTCATAAATGGGTTTGTGTAAGTCCTTTCCCTTGAGTGGTCGACTTTCAAAAGCCAGGGGCCTTCCTTCTTGCATTAGGACAGCACCAATTCCATTTCCCGAGGCATCACATTCCACAATAAATCTTTTTGTGAAGTCTGGAGTGGTCAAGACAGGATCTTTGCACATCACCTCTTTAAATTGTTCAAAAGTTTTAGTTACCTTTTGAGTCCATGAAAATGCATCCTTCTTAGTTAGTGTCATTAAAGGTGTTGTTATTCTTCCATAGTTCCGAAAAAACTTGCAGTACTAACCTGTCAAACCCAAAAATCCTCTAAGATTCTTCAATGTTTTGGGAATTGGCCAGACAATCATGGCCTTAATCTTGTTAGGGTCTACCTTAACACCTTCATGAGATACAATATGACCCAAATACTCTACCTCCTTCACTCCAAAGAAACATTTGGATGGTTTGGCATATAGTTTTTGCTCCTTTAGTAGTTGTAGCATCTTGTCAACATGTCACACATGACCCTCCCAAGACTTTCTATAGATTAGTATACCATCAAAAAATACTAACACAAATTTTCGAAGGAAGGGCTTGAAAATGGAATTCATCAACCCTTGGAATGTGGAAGGTGCATTTGTAAGGCCAAAAGGCATGACCCAAAATTCATAATGGCCTTCATGAGTTCGGAATGTTGTTTTGGGGATATATTCTTCCTTCATTCTAATCCGATGATACCCTGAATGGAGATCCAACTTTGTGAAATAGATTTCTCCATGTGGTTCATCTAACAATTCATCAATGACGGGAATGTGAAACTTATCTTTAATAGTGATCTTGTTGAGCTCTCTATAATCTGGATACATACGCCATGAGCCATCTTTCTTGAATACCATTACCACCGGTGCAGAGTAAGAACTTTAGCTAGGTCTAATAATTCCAGCCTCTAACATTTCTTCAACCATGCACTGAATTTCACTCTTCTGGGCATAAGGGTATATGTATGGCCTGATGTTAGGAGGAACACTCCTAGGAATTAGGTGAATACCATGATCATGATTTCGAGTGGGTGGAAGACCTTTGGGAATATCTTCAAATACTTTGGAATGCTTATCAATGATCCCTTGGATATCTAGAGGAATAGATGGCTTAGATGTTTTAACATCTAGTGAGAATAGTTGTGCAATAACACCCTGATGCCCCTTTTTCAATAATTTTGTCATGCCATTAGAGATTATCACCTTACTGGGTTTCCCTGTGATACCTCTTAACTCAATTTATTTTCCTTCCAATGAAAATTTCATGAAACATTCTTGAAAATTAAAAGCCATTGTTCCTAATGATTGTAACCATTGGATTCCTAGTACAACATCAACACCACCCATGGGTATAGAAATCATTGGACTGTTCATTACATATTCCCCCATAGTAAGATTGATCTTATTGCATTTTCCTGAGCAATTGATAGTTCCTCCATCTACAATCATTAGTTGAAACTCTTGCACTGGATATACAAAGCAATTGAGAGCTTTGGTTGATTTATAGTGAATGAAATTATGAGTACTACCAGAATCAATTAGGACTATTACCTTTTTTTTTTTAATATATCCTTCGATCTTGAGGGTTTGAAGAGTGTTAATTCCAACCAATGCATTACACGATATCGTGGGAGTCAACTATTCAGACGAAATTGCTTCTACATTTTCATATTGAGATGGTTCTTCTTCTTCTTCTTCTTCTTCTTCCTCTTCACAATCTATGTAGAATAATTTCTTCTCACCACACTTATGTCCCTTAATGTACGTGTTGTCACAATTAAATCATAAACCTTTTTCTTTTCTTTCCTCCAATTGTTGAGGCGTCAACCTTGTAGGTTGAGGTGTTTTAGAAGAAGGAGCATTATTCTCTCTATAGATGTTAGGATTGGTCCTTCTAGTAGCCATAGCCATATTTTTACTTTAAACATTTCTTGCTACCCTAAATGCATTCTCCAATGATTTGGGTTCCCAAAGGAAAACCTCATGTTGAATTTTATCCTTTAAAGTTCCTATG
>ML780314.1:1117880-1128257 GCA_009831015.1 Picea engelmannii | reverse complement strand
GGAAGTTCTCAATGTGCTCTGTAACTGAACCCTTTTGCTTGAGATTTATCAATTGGCTAAAGAAGGTATTGCTCCTTGTATCCTCATAGTGTGCTATCATTTCTTTCATGAAAATTGTCCAAGTGACGAGTGATTTGTGAGAACAAAGCCATCGATACCATACAAATTGATTGGGTTGTAAATATAAAGAAGAAATTTGTACCTTTTGTGTATGTGGCACATTATATAGATCAAAGAATTGTTCTATTTGAAGTATCCATGTGATTGGGTCCTTTCCATCAAACTTCCTCATATCGATCTTAGGAACGTGGTTCGTCTTCAACCCAAAGTTGGAGTTTCTCCATTCTTGATTCACCTTCCTTGTGTCCTCATCATGAATTTCATGGGACACATTTTCACTTTCAGGTGTCCTCTCTATTAGGAAATTTTTCAATCCTTCCATGATCTCCCTTTTTAAACCATCCATCTTAGTATTTATTGCCTCCAACTTAGCTTCCGTTGAATCCATCATCTCTTGTCGTTCATCTTTTGTTACTATATTCTTTTGTAATTTATTTATGTCCCTACGCATTTCTTCACCTTCATCAAGAGTCCAAGTAGGAATTTTTGGAGGCTTATTTGGTGTAGAAGTTCCATTTTTGGGTGGCATGTTGGTCAAGTATCACTTTTGAACCTTGATTTTGAGGTGGTTCTGCTAGACAATTGTTCTTCTGTTGTATCTCCAAAGTTTCGGCCCTTCTAGGTATGAAACTTTATTTTTTGTAGTTCTCTAATATTTCTTCTCTGCAATTCCATGGGTCTGATCAAAATTGGATGTGCCAAGTGGAATTTACTGTAACTTCCCGACAACTTGTTGATTTTTGGCCTTTCCAGGAGATCTCACTTGTATAGCATGCCCCACATAAAATAATTGATATAAAATTATGAAAATCGTACCAGAAATACTATGGATTGTCTACTATCCAATGCAACTAGTCTCACTCAATTTGGATAGTCTAGGAAGAAGTTATGATTGTTTTACCTGGAACACCTGCTTGAGACTAGTCAATAGGACTAGTCAGATACCCTATCTTCCACAGGGTGTATCTAAAAATGTAAGATGACCCAGAAAATGAAAGTCTTACCAAAGATACCTTACTAATTTTTGTGAATAGCCTCCATATTTTAGAGTCTGAAACATTACAGAAAAATTTTTATAGCGAAAATTCCTCAATGACTCAATTCAGGATGATTCCAGAACCCTATCTTACACATGTTGTATCTCCGAAAGTATAAGGCCTTAGGAGCTGAAATTTTAACCCAACATACCTTGATCTGTCTACTAAATATCCTCCAAGTAGTTCCTTTGGAAACATTGTAGACAAAAATTTGTAGCGAAAATTCCAAGGTGTCTCAGATGTAGCATCGAAACCCCAAGACCTTGAGCTCTGATACCATATGTTAGGAACCAAATATCAATATAGCATAGAAAAACCTCAGAATAAGTACTCAATGCCTTGAAAAAGAGAGAATTTCAGATAATAAGCCTCTTCAAGGGGGCAACCTCCTTATACACCACATAAATGTTCAAGTACAAGATGATTCCAAATGAAAATGTCTCCTTGGTATATATAGGAGACTAGGAGGTACAATTACATCTAATGGACTCAAGCCGACATAAATAAAATAACATTACTAATGTAATATGCCCCAATTAAGGGGTAATGAGCCACTATTTAGGGCTTAACATCATCCTTGAAGGGGAAGAACAAATATGTAACCATATCATCACTAGGATACCAAACATATTAATCATACATGCATGAAGACCAGTCCTCTGACGATGAAAACTCAAACCCTTTTACCTGAGAGATACCCTCGATGTTGTAAATGGGGTCTCTATAAAAAATGAAACAACCAAAATCGCATGTATGTGTCCCAACTTGCATGAAATCATCAATGTGTAGATCGACCATGTTGGAGAGGTTCTGCACAACATCATCTGCATCATCGAGGCTAATCATTTCTTCATCTTCATGTGCAGGAGGAAGACAAGTTTGAACGACCTCATCCTCATCAAGAAGTAACAAATATAAAAATGTCTCAACATGTTGCACCTCCTTAGGATTCTTCTTTCTCTTTATGTACATGCCCCTCCATCGCCTCTTCATTGCAAGGGGCTTGATCCTTAATACATAGTGCTTTGTTTTCTTCCTTTCAAAAAGATCTATCGTATCCAAGGGCTCCTCTAATACTTCTTCACTTCCAAAGTCATCGAATAAAGTATTATTGAGATCTTCAAAAGGGTCACAACTCATCATGTTATCTTCTTGATGTGTACGAGGAGCAGAGGCATGGATGTCTTCATCAAGTGGAAGGGTAGATATGAGCACTTCATCTTCATCAAATGTCTCATCGAGATATTCGACATGAGAAACTTCATCAGGATCTTCTTAAACCTTTTCTTCATCCTCATCTATAGGAAAACCTTCTCTACAAAGAGCATCTTTGAGCTCTTGGAAAGTATCTTGAAAATTATGGGTAGTTGGTTGATAATGCCTAAGAAATTCTTCAATGATATTTGTAGAAGATGGGATAATCTTCGGCTTACATGAGTGTGTAAGCCAACTCCTTTGACTTGATTCCAGTGAATATACAAAAAAAATCATCATCACATCTTCATGTAGCACATTTAAGTTTAAATCATACTTCATATAATTGACGGCATCAGTGGTTGCTAGAGTTGTATTGCCATTAAATTTAGGGCATCTCTCCCTCCACTTTAGGGAGAAATGATTTGGATATTCAGGGATATTTTGAATATCCAAAGAAGGATAGACTTTAAGGAAAGCCCATGGTAAGTCCCATGAGGCCACAGTTTCATTACTTATGTTAATGCCTCAATGGAGTCACCAGATGAACTCAAGGCTCATCAAAGGATGAAAAAGGGGAAACAAGGAAAGATAGGTTCTTGGAAGGTGGAGTCACCAGATGAGCCTCAAGAAGATCTCATCAAGGGTGGAAAGGGAACACCCTTCAAGTGGAGTCGTCGGGAAAGATAGGGGAAGGCTTTGGGATAGCTTGCCAAAGCGTTGTTAAGGTTCAGAAGAGGATTCAAAATCCTCCCCGGAAACAGTGCCAAAATGTTATCGCACAAGTTGTAGGTTGGGGAAATCCCTACCCAAACTACAATATGGTGACAACTAAGAGAACACCTACCCACTGTCACCTTAGATAAGTATTCTCGTCACTTTAGAGATGAAGTAATCACCTCAAGGGGGGAGTCATGGGTGACCCTTGGGGGGAATGAGATGGAAAGTGGTATTTATGAATGATGCCCCTATAGGTCAAATTAATAAGTGGAATATGGCTTTGATGACATGTCTCAGAAGTAGTTTAAGGTTCTTTGAGTATCTACAGAAATTTTTTGTACATGCCTGAGACACAAGAAAATACAATTGTACGACCTATATGTTAGGTGAACAAGCAAGTTAAGCTTGTTTTCCCTATTTGAAAAAGTCAAAAAAAATGTATATCAATGAACAGATGATTATTAGAGCTGCTAAAAAGATGTTGAAAGTCACGTAAATGATACAAGAGCTTAAGCTGAGTACAACCAGTACAACACAAGATTGAAAGAGAAAGACTTTATCATAAATGTAAGGCTGTCATAAAAAAGTGTTGCAAAGATACAATTGCATCCTTATGGCTGTAGAAAACAAGTTGTTACAAAAGAAAAATCAGCCACCAAAACTAGCAAATAATCCACCCAAAAAGTGTGTTGGAACTAGTAGATTATAGGGGCAAATTACTAGCAACTTTTGACGGTTGAAAATATAGTTATTTAGAAAGTTGTTTAGGTTTTTTTGCAGACCTAATGGATTTAGATTAAATTTGTAATAGTATAGAGAACTACTTGGAGAAACAAAACTCCCATGTGGCCTTAGAAAGCTTAGAACACATAGAGAATATTACAACTTAGACGATCTCAATATCTCATTTTTAACGATTACCAATGCAATGATTTATTTTTGCAATGAATGAATATTAATGTCTTTATATTGGGTAAATGGAGTCTCTTAATTAAACAAGTTGGATGATTTAATTCCTTGGGTTTGTAATCTCTTTTACTCCCCAAGGCAAACCCTAACCAACAAGGAAAAACTAGGAGGGTGTAAGCCCTTTTACTCCTCCTAGTATCCTGTGCACCAAAATTATTTCAAATAATTAAAATGGACTTGGAGGGGGTTTTATGCCCTTATACTCCCCAATAAATCATCACATTAACCTTACAACCATGAAAGAGAGAAATAAACATGAAGTCCTTACCTAGTTGAAGCATTAACAAGATGAAACCCTAATTTACCAAGAAAATTCCACCATAAAGCAAGAAACAATCCTCCAAGAGAGCTAGCGCATCATCCATCCATCTAATAGAAAATATAAACCATCATGAGATAATGTAACCAAGAGATATAGAGACAAATGCCCAAGTAGCGTGCAAATTTCAGCCAAAATATCCTTCTCCACATGGGAGAGCCATGATCAAAATCAATTAGAGGTGACCTCTATTTATACAAATCCTCTAACAAAATGTTTGTCCACATAAATTAGGGTAAAACACAAGATAAGGCGCCAAAAACCCTAATCTTTCCCCTTTACATAAAATAACACTTCTTTAATTCATAATTTTAAGACAAGCAAAACCCTAATTAAGACGTCACCCCTCTAGGGTGACGTTTTGGAACTTTTTGCAAGTCGTTGGAGTAGGATATGGGTGAGCTAGGAATCCAAAGGCCATGTGTCCTCGATCCAAGCCTCTTCTCCATGATCCATGGCTTCCTTCCTTCAAAATTTTCCAAGTGTCCTTAACCACCACCAAACCCTAGCCCTACTATGACGTCAAGCCCTCAAGGGTGACGTTTTGGCGTTGTTTGGGAAATCATTTGGGTGATAGGGGCTAGGTTAGGTCCTACATGATGTGTTTTAAGCCTCCAAAAGCATGTCTTCATCATCCATCATGTGGTCCCTTTGCATCCAACCTATGGGCTTCAAGTCCCATGGAATCCCAAGCTAGGCTTGTTCCTCCAAAATTGTCCACCAACTAGGTCCTGCAAAGAAAAATGGATATGCCCTCCAAAGATCTCAAGTCAAAGCATCATGATGAGTAAACAAAATAAATAAAAGAGCCATCTAAGCAAGTACATCCAAACCACCTCATCAAAATAAACTAATTCTCAAAGACCCTATGCAATTTTCCAAGTTTAGGTATGGGAGGGTTGAAAAAATGACCTATTGGGTGAATCGTACCTCAAGTTTAAGGGTGTTTCCCGAGGGAAACTCCTTCTATGTCATGTGGATGAGGTGTTGTGGATGAGGGGAAGAATTTTGGGCATGGTGCTAATGACATACAAGGGGTTTTAGTGTCTCAATTATGGGTGCCTTTGGAGAGGGTGTGTTGCACCTTCGTTTTCAATGCAACCTTTTTCCAAACCCATTTATTTCCTTTTTATTATTTTAGGATGTTTCCAGGTTGAATCCAAGGTGGGGATTCTACCTAAGCATGAAAAAAAATTCCCACCTTGACTCTACCTTGGTCACATCATGCTTCCCTGATTTGGAAACATGTGTGGGGCTTCTACCTAAGAAATATAAAAAGTGCCCACACATGCTCCTCGTTGGTTGGCATTTTGTTATTAGTCATTCTTTTATGGGTCCCATTAGTTTTTTATGAGAGACATTTCATTGTCCTCGGGATCCCTGGGTGAGAATATATAAGGTTAATGGTTTGGATTTTATATTTTTCCATCCACAAGCCTCGAGGCCTTCAACCCCTTCTTCCCATGAAGTGAGGGACAACCCCTTCTTGGGTTAGTACACCCAAAAAAACCAAAAGGTGAGGAGAAGAGGGGATGAAGTGTGGAAAGTGACAAGTATGGTCGGGAATGGAATGATGACTCGTCAAAAGGACCTCCTAATAACATACCTATCCCTAAGGGTGACCCACTTACTAGGACGCAATGTCAACCGCCAAAGTGAAATGGGGCAAAGAGCATAATGTACAAGCAAATGTAACATAGTCAAAAGCGTAATAGATGCAACAAAATCAAATGCCTCAAATATTGAAATGACACTCAGCATAATATCTGACTTGCACCTCATGGAGCAAGACCCAATGTCTTTCAGAGTCTATTTGATGTGGTGGATACCATTGTGACGAACCTAGAGCTGTGGTGGTGAGGTGGGTCTCTGTCTGTGCAAGTGGACATTGTTGGTCAAGTTGTCTCTCGGCACTCCATGTATGCAACTTGAGGGCCTTGAGACATAATTTCCTTATTTATCCCTGTGAGTTGGGGATAACATGGAATTTTGAGCTCTCAACAAAATAATCATCAAGGATAATGTAACATACCCATTTCAACCCCCTATTTAAATTGTAAATAATTATGTTTAGTGTTGATTATTTCAACATGAATATTTAAATTAATATGCTAAGTTGAATTGGATAAATAAAAAACAATGTATATGTATTTTAATTTAATTTAATTACTAAAAATTTCAAGCAGTTGATTGAGGCACAAGAACCTATAGGGACCATCATACCACGAGCGAGGAATAGTGAGGGGATTGTGCTTCACCTTGTAAATCATTCCAAGCCACCCTTTCCAAAAACATTCATTTGCTTAATTTTGACTTTGAAAATATCCCTCTTTTTCCCTCGAGCCCAAATCATTCAATGAGAAGACTGGGTTGGTTGAAGTGTCTCCTCCTAGAAATTATTGAGCCTAGGTGGTAACATAAAAAGTCCTCTTAACAACAAATGAGAGGCATGGGTTGAGTACAATAGCTTAGGAGTTTGTGGATGACCCAAGATTGCATTGGTAAGAGAGGAGATCGTGATTTTGTGGACTCACATGAATGGGTAACAAACAAAAATTTACATGCAAAGAAGAGACGAGATTGGACTCGAACGGAATGCTTATCAGAGATAAACCAATTGAAATTTCCTTGATTCAAACTCTAGAATTTTCTTGGGATGGGTGCACGAGAAACATTGAAGGAGGAGTTCCCGGAGGAAATGTGAAAAAGTGAAGGGTAAGCTCTCTCTTGAGTAAATATGAGCTAGAAGGAAGGGCGCCAAGAATAATGAGGGTAGTGAGAGCCAGTGAGAAGATTTCCTATGAGAATTAAACTTGGAAGAGTCTACCAATTGCCCATAATTGTTGATAGTTTCATACATTTTTCCTTATGGTATCATGGTCTAGATAGGGGGTGGTAAGTTGTAGAAAGAACTAATACAACGGAGCCTATGGTTGGGTGGAAAATTTCTCACCCTCAGTGAGTTTGTTGGACAACTTCTAAATTTAGATAAGTGTATATACCTTGTTGTGAAATTTACATACAATTTATATTTTCTTATGTATTATGCATGTATTGTTAATAAGGAAGTGGTATGGAAGATTCATGAAAGGAATGCATATACAAGACAATGAGATTTTTGTTTGTTTCTCTAGGAATTTATTTGAGCTCTTGTGCGTGCCTCTCCTATAATTCAACCAGTCTGGATATCCTTACAATGATAGTTTTCATGTGATGGAGTAAGGAAATCATATGTTGTTAAAATCCTATAACTTGTTAATTACTAGTAGGCATTGTGATCGTGGTATGACTACATTTCCTAGCATTCTTGTATAGTCAATGAAAATGAATGCTTGTAGATTGAATTTAGATTTTAGGAAGGGCCTTTGTGGTATAATACTGTGGTTATCCTACTTGTCATAATAAACCTTATGCCCGTTGTGAGCCTGCCTTCTAACTCTTGTTGTGACTTGTACCTATGATATTGTTTCCAAGTAATGATTTTAGTTTGATTGACTATTAATGTAAGTGTTGGTGCAATAAATCTCTAAATGGTATGGCATGAATGATAATAGTTTCTTGTTGGAGGCATGGTGTTATATTAAGTTAAGAGATCTTAGGGTTTTGATATCCTCGACATACTATACTTATCTTGGAAGGATACATATACACTTACGTTGAGGCTCAAACCATTGGATACAAAACCATTCTACTTGAGTGCAAATGCTCGGTATGAGCCTATCCTTTCTCTATTTTTACCTAATCAAGTTTGATTCTAAGTCACTAGATCTCTTTCTAATGACCTAAAGAAGTCAAGAAGGCATTAGAGAAGTCTATTTCCCCCAAGGAAATCACTTAGAAAAATTTGGAATCTTTCTAGAAGAGTTTTGGAGCAATCTAGGAATTGTTTTATGTATTGCAGGAAAATCATTTTTGTGCAATATGGTGGAGGCCATAAGGTTAAGGAAGACATGTGGCAGAGTTTGATTGGATGTCGCATTGTGGAAAATTTTGTATGTTGTGATACATTATGTAATATCCAAAAGAACGAGCCTTATTGTAATCATGTTTTGTAAATCATGTTTTGTAGGTTGGTGAGCTGAGTATTGATAAGCTAATAGGCTTATGTGTTTATTAGGCCAGAGAGCCTAAGTGTTAAAGCCCAGGAGCCTGATTTTGTACATGTAATTATGCACATTATTAATAAAAGATAAACATCTCTGCGTGTGGACCGACCACGATGAATGAGTGATGGGGGACTAAGCTTCCACAAATCCTGGGTAAGGGAGAGGGGTCTGAAAGGTAAGAAAGAGGGGCTAAGATTGGGGGCTTAATCCCTTGGGAATAATAATTTATTATTATTCCAAAGTACTGTGTAAATGTATATGTTTTTTCCTAAGTTCCTGGAGAGGAACGCATGCTGATGGAGCGCATGCAGCTTCATGGGTGACATGTGTCAACCCAGGCGCATGCAATTTAACCCAAGAAATAAGTCACGTTGGGTGTTCGCTCTGCACTGCTGCATCCATCACCTGAGTCTGGGGTTCAACCCTCCATTCTCCATCCTCCATCTAAACTCGTGGGTGTCCATGATCGACCTTTGTCTGGTGTTTGTTCTCAGATCCCTTACCTGGACAGTTTAATCCTATGCGTGAGATCTCTGTGCACCCTTACGCAGTCCCGAAACCAGAACCGAGAAGTCGTCATGTGTTGTTGGTTGAGAAAACTGAAGCATCTTGTAATTGTCGAACTTTGTTATGTTGTAGCATCTGTCTGTCACCAGTTTTGGGTGGGCGATGACTGTGGTGGTTGCGCAGTGTTGGACTACGTGTGGCTTGCTAGTCAATGCATGTTCATGTTGAGCCTCGTGGTTTTCTGTCCTGTGTGTAAACCTCTCTCTCCAGGTGAGGGAGGTGGTTGTTGTTGAAGAGGTAGGTTACCAAGCCTGTGAGAGACTCTCTCTAGGTGAGAAAGTGCGCAGAGGAAGTGAGAATTCTTGGAAGGGGTCCTGTAGCTGCCACAAAGCTCAAAGACTTCTGGTCCGGTCTATTGTTGAAGCCCAAGGCAAGTGTAACGACCCTGCTTAAATAATTGTAAAGGATTATTAATTATAATTAAATTGATAATCTGATTGTCCTAAGATGTTAGCCAAACAATAATTGTTTCCTATATAATATTAACTAAATTAATTATCATTAATTATTTGTTCATAATTGTCAATGGTTATTTAATTATTAATCAACTCTTTAATTATGTGAGTAAAGAATTAAAAGGGTTGATAATTTAATTTATTAAAACTTACGTATATGAGTGGGATAACAAACATTAAATAAAGGATAAGAAGCATTAAATAAATGGGATAAGATATTAGGTGGGGAGTAAATGAAGGGAAGTCGGTGAAGGAGGGATAAGGGGGGGGAAGGAGTTGGAGGAGGGAGGATTCTACGGGAGTTGGGAAGCATTTTGGGGGAGCTCTGTATTACAGAGAGGGAGGTGAAACATTGGGAGTATTAGTGCACCGGGGTTGCTGGGGGTTTTTGGCACGGAGGGCTAGGATATCCGTTGATATCCTGGGGCTAGGGAGCTAACTAGTCGGTGGGGAGGACGGTTTTGGGTAGTGTTCTAAAGAAGCGGGAAGGAAGCAAGCTGCGGACAACAGGAAGGATTATTAACATCAGAGTTAAGGTATTTCTCTAAAATTTATGCATTGTTGTATTATGTTTTAATTAGATTTATTATTCATTGATAAATTTTACATGCGTAAGTGTTGAGAAAATTTGGAATTATTCTTCTTTTATAAACGTAGTAGAAATTACTGTACATTTGGTAGAATTACTAGATGTTAATTTAAAACCATCATTTACATTTGGTATCAGAGCCATGTAGTTCACAATCAGGAGCCTTAAGGGCCTACCCACCTACCCACCTACCCACCCAACTGCTTGTAAGAAGGAAAATATCCAACCTGCTCCATGCGAGCTGCATACACAGCCATAAACAGAATTAGTATGGAGATGTGGCTCTTCATAACTGAAACAA
>ML780314.1:1077538-1108423 GCA_009831015.1 Picea engelmannii | reverse complement strand
GTTTCCTATATAATATTAACTAAATTAATTATCATTAATTATTTGTTCATAATTGTCAATGGTTATTTAATTATTAATCAACTCTTTAATTATGTGAGTAAAGAATTAAAAGGGTTGATAATTTAATTTATTAAAACTTACGTGTATGAGTGGGATAAGAAACATTAAATAAAGGATAAGAAACATTAAATAAAGGATAAGAAGCATTAAATAAAGGATAAGAAGCATTAAATAAATGGGATAAGATATTAGGTGGGGAGTAAATGAAGGGAAGTCGGTGAAGGAGGGATAATGGGGGGGAAGGAGTTGGAGGAGGGAGGATTCTACGGGAGTTGGGAAGCATTTTGGGGGAGCTCTGTATTGCAGAGAGGGAGGTGAAACATTGGGAGTATTAATGCATCGGGGTTGCTGGGGGTTTTGGGCACGGAGGGCCAGGATATCCGTTGATATCCTGGGGCTAGGGAGCTAACTAGTCGGCAGGGAGGACGGATTTGGGTAGTGTTCTAAAGAAGCGGGAAGGAAGCAAGATGTGGACAACAAGAAAGGATTATTAGCATCAGAGTTAAGGTATTTCTCTAAAGTTTATGCATTGTTGTATTATGTTTTAATTAGATTTATTATTCATTGATAAATTTTACATGTGTAAGTGTTGAGAAAATTTGGAATTATTCTTCTTTTATAAACCTAGTAGAAATTACTGTACATTTGGTAGAATTACTAGATGTTAATTTAAAACCAGCCTTTATAGCAAGGGAGGTTTAACAGCCAAAGGACTGTCTTGGTGACAGTGAAGGTGTATACTCCTGGGGTGGGACAGGCATGTGGGGAACGAGAGTCTGTGAGCAGTGGGCGTAAGTGACTCCTGAGAGAGAATCCTTCCTCTGTAACTGTGTGTATTATTGTTGACCTTTCCTATCCTAAGACTTCCTTTCCTGATGGAGCTTAGTCCTAGCTCGGGGGTGACCTACTGCTGAGAGTGATGAGAAGTGCGGTCTAAGGCTGGGAGGTTCGTGGAAGGTCTGGACGCAGTTGGTGTGTTACCTTCATTTCAAAAGATAAGTACCAATTATGCTTAATAGTATGTTATGCATGTCTATGATGCTTGTATGATCATCATGTATTCCACCGTAATCATGAATTATTCTTAATGCCATGGATTATGTATGCTAGCAGTAATTATGTCTTTTCTCTGAGTTGTTTACTTAAATCTGTTAATTAAGTTTAATATGCATGTTTTATATACGAGTATGAGAATGTTCCGCGTAGTAGCGTTGCCCGACAAGTGGATTGATGGTCGAGAGCGTTACAGTATGGTATCATATCCATAGTTTCCACGTTGAGCCTGGATGGGCCGGATAAGTGGTCTTTGGACCAAAGGTATCGAGTGAAATTGTGTTTGGAAGAACCAATTTTTGGACCCTAGAATGTTCCTGAGTGGCAAGGAGATGCTTGGTCGTGTTACAAAGCTCAGGAGGTGTAGCGGCATTATAAAACCACAGTCGGTGTGGTATTTGACCACAAAGAGAGAGAGAGATCTCAACACATGAAGTGTTGGAGCCGTTGGATCTGATCAAGAGGAAATAAGATCCCTCACGACCGTCAGATCTGGAGAAGGTGCAGGAGAGTTATTCTGGAAACCTTTCGGGGATTCGACTATCGGGAAAAGCAAGATGTGCTGACGCACAAACTCCCGAAACCTGAACTCCTGAAAAGAAAAGTGAACATGGTAGGACCCGATGACGTCGCTGAAGGTGATGTGGACCCTCCTAAGCATGCCACGTGCCATCATGGTTGTTGGAAACAACTGTGCTACGTGGGCCCGAAGGGGATAAAGTAATTCAAAATTTTGGATGTCGGAAGATTGGGAGGAAACAAGTGTGGGAACTCCTGAGGTCCGAAGACTTGAAACCATGAAGTCCCAAAGTCTCGAAAACTTCAAGGATAGAAAGACCACAACGGATTTTAACCATTGGATGTCGTGTAAACGTGGACTATTGATCCACCCTACTTCGCAAGTTCAGTAATTGAAACTCCAAAGGATAGTTGTGCCTGCGTTGAAATCCTCGAAGGTCGAAAGCCCGAGTAGCACCTAGGGGTCTAATGTTGGTCACGACCCGTGATCACATGGGTTGGGGACCAGGAAAGAAGGGGGCTATCGCCCAAAATTTACAGAGTCGAGCAGAGCTCAAAAGATTCATGGGAAACTGGATGTTTTCTTGAATCATTTGGTTTATGAGTTGTGTGGAATTGTTAAGGAATGATGACCTGACAAATCCCTGTTGTCTACACATGTGTTTGCAGAAGTTTAGCAAGTGCCAGAACCGAATAGGGTTGTTGTTGAGAGAAGATAATGGAAGAGGTGTGAATTGCCTCCAATTCAGAGAATGAAAGAGAAGGAAGGCATGTCAACTTGCGAGTCAAAGGATTGAACTCCAATGGGCACGGAAAAGAAATGGATAAGGAAGGGCATATGTTGAAAATCATTGAAAGATTGCAAAATGATGCCCAAGCTCGCTGAGATGATAGCCGAAAGCTCATGAGAATCAAGGATCAGCAGGGTGAATTCAACTTAAATATGTTGAAGAGTCTGGAAAGAATAGAAAGGAAATTGGAAAAGGAGAGTGACACAAGAAAAACAGGGAGTTGTAGGACCCCTGAGAGAAAAAGAAGATCAAGGATTGTTAGCAGACATCATCGTCGCTCCCCAAAGCATTATGGTAAGGAAGCACACAGTATTTCAAGCCCATCGCCTACCAAGAAGCCTAGGAGGTATGGGGTGGATGAACTGAAAGGAGAAATGAATAAGATTAAGCCTGCCACGTTTGATGGAGAACACCAGAAGGCTTGGGAAGACAAGAAGGAACAGAGGTAGAAGGGAAACAAGCCTCCCTTTTTCAGAAACAACCCTCTGGGACAACCATCTTTTAGAGAGCCCAGAAAGGTTGAAGTGGGTGGTCAATTGCCAAGGCAGACACCTATGGAGTGTTGGAGTTGTAAAGGAAACCATAGGTACAGAGATTTCCCCCACAAAAATAATAAAACGAGAGCCATCCATAATGTTCAGTAGGCTGAAACAGTGGAGGACATGGGCAGTAGAATGCCAAGGATCTACACAGCCCTAGACAACAAGCAAGTTGAATTTCAATCGCACATGATTGAAGTGGAAGGTATGATTAACAAACGACCACTTATTGTTTTAATTGATTCAGGGGCTAGCCATAGTTATATAGATCCTAAAGTGGTGGAAGGTTTGCATTTATCAAGAAGAAAACATGAAAAGTCTTGGTTGGTGGAGTTGGCTACAGGAACCAATAGGAAAGTCACTAAGTTGGTTAAGTCCTGTCCTGTGGACATGAAAGGATTGAGCACGAAGGCTGAATTGAATATTATTCCTTTAGGCTCTTATGACTATTTAATCGGGATGGACTGGTTGGACCAGCACCATGCCCTCCTTGACTATCGTAACAAGGCATTTACTTGCCTGGATGAGGAGGGGAATCGGAAAACAGTCCAAGGAATTCCCAGAGCTGTTGTTGTCAGAGAAATTTCAACATTACAGCTGAAGAAATGCTACAGGAAAGGTTGTCAGTTGTTTGCAGCCCATGTGGAGGAAGAATCCAGAGATGAGGTCTCAAATATTGGAGCCCATGCGGTACTAACAAAGTTTGAAGATTTATTTTAGGAGGTACCCAGACTACCTCCGAAGAGAGATATCGATTTCTCTGTAAATTTGATGCCTGGAGCAGCTCCAGTGTCGAAAGCTCCTTATAGAATGAGAACACCAGAGTTTAAAGAACTTAAGTTGCAGCTTGAAGAGATTATGAGAAAGGGGTACATTCGCCCAAGCATGTCACCTTGGGGTGCCCCGGTTCTATTCGTGAAGAAGAAGGACAAAACGTTGAGGCTGTGTATTGATTTCATACAGTTAAACAAAGTAACTGTTCAGAACAAGTACCCTCTGTCGAGGATTGATGACCTCTTCGATCAGTTGAAGGATGCAAAGGTATTTTCAAAGATATATCTCAGATTAGGATATCACCAGGTAAGAATTAAGGATGAAGATATTGGCAAGACCGCCTTCAGAATAGGGTACGACCACTATGAATTCACAGTGGTGTCATTTGGACTGTCGAACATACCTGTTGTTTTTATGTGCTTGATGAATGGTGTATTCAGGGACTATCTAGACAAGTTTGTCATAGTCTTCCTGGATGACATTCTAGTGTATTCCAAGTCAAAGGAAGAGCATGAAAAACACCTGAGGATGGTGTTGCAAGTGCTGAGAGAGCACCAACTGTATGCCAAGTTGAGCAAATGCCCATTTTATCAGGAACAGATCCATTACTTGGGGCATATAATTTCAGAAGAAGGGATCGTTGTGGATCCTGAGAAGGTTGAGGCCATCAGAGAATGGTCAGTGCCAAAGAATGTGGCGGAATTCAGATCCTTTATGGTTCTAGCGGGTTATTACATAAGGTTTATCACAGGGTTCTCAAAGATAGCCTACCCTATCACTTCCTTGCAAATGAAGGAAAAGAAGTTTCAGTGGATTGAAGAGTGTGAGAAAAGCTTCCAGCGATTGAAGCAACTGTTAACCAGCGCTCCAATCCTAAGGATTGTAGACCCAAATGTGAATTTCATGGTGTGCACAAATGCGTGTAAAGAAGGGTTGGGAGGAGTCCTCGGCTAGAATGGATTCGTAATCTATTATGAGTCTAGAAAGTTGAAAGAGCATGAAAGGAACTACGCAACTCATGATTTGGAGTTAGCAACCATCATTCACGCTCTGAGGAAATGGAGAAATTACCTCATGGGGAGGAGATTTGAATTGAGAATAGACCACAATGGTCTGAAATACTTGTTTGACTAGCCCACCCTAAACGCTAGGCAGAGTAGGTGGTTGGAGTTTCTATGTGAATATGATTTTGATATCAATCATATCAAAGGGAAGGAAAACAAGGTGGCTGATGCACCTAGCATGAAGGTGCACAACTTACATTCTACAACCATTAACATGTACCAAACTGATATAAAGGACAAAATTTTGGAGGCTACAAATACAGATTTGCAGTACAGGGAGCTGGTAGCAAAGCTACATCAAGGTGAGATTCCATAGAAAGTGGAAAATTATAAATTGGGAACCGATGGAATACTTTTGTACAAGAACATATTTTATGTACCTAATGTCCAGGGTCTGAAACTTGTGATTCTGAGAGAAATGCATAATGTGCCTTATGTTGGGAACCCTAGATATCAAAAGACTATGACAGCAGTCAAGAGCCATTACTTTTGGCTAGGTCTGAAGAAAGAGATTGCAGAATACATCGCCAGATGTATGGAGTGCCAAAAGGTTAAAGCTGAGCACAGGCACCCAGCAGGGTTGCTGCAGCCTTTACCCATTCCCGAGTGGAAGTGGGAAGTGATGAC
Organism: Picea engelmannii; assembly: GCA_009831015.1. Taxonomy (NCBI): domain Eukaryota; kingdom Viridiplantae; phylum Streptophyta; class Pinopsida; order Pinales; family Pinaceae; genus Picea; species Picea engelmannii. The sequence goes on along the minus strand of ML780314.1, from coordinate 1,102,996 downwards.
AATGGATTTCATCACAGGATTGCCCAAAATAGGCAAGCAACATGATTCCATTATGGTTGTGGTGGACAAGCTTACAACATCTGTCCATTTCATTCTGTTAAATACCACTCAGAAGGCAGCAGATGTTGCTGATATTTTTATGAAGGAAGTGACACGATTGCACGGAATTCCTAAGACAATTGTGTCTGACAGAGACCCAAAATTTACCTCAAATTTCTGGAAGGGGTTATTCAAGGGATTCAGAAAAAATTTGAATTTCAGTACAGGCTATCATCCTAAGTTGGATGGGTAGACAGAGTGGGTGAATTGAGTGATAGAAGACATACTGAGAATGTATGTGATGGACAAACCATCAAAATGGGAAGACTACCTGCACTTGGTAGAATTCGCCTACAACAATGGGTATCAAGCATCGTTGAAGATGAGCCCATTTGAAGCACTTTATGGCAGAAAGTGCAATACTCCAGTAAGCTGGGATAATCTAGTTGATAGAGCAATAGTTGGGCCAGAGTTGCTCAAGGAAATGGAAGAGCAAATGCTAAAAATTAAGCAGAATTTGAAAGCTACCCAAGACAGGCAGAAAAGCTATGCTGATAAAAACAGAACCCACGGGGAGTTTAAAGTGGGTGACCATGTTTTCCTGAAAGTGAAAGCTAACAGAAGCTCCCTAAGGCTGGGAAATTGTGCCAAGTTGGCAGCCAGATTTTGTGGGCCATTTGAAATCCTGGGAAGGATTGGGCTAGTTGCATATATTCTTGCATTACCTGCATCCATGACTGTACATAATGTGTTTCATGTTTCATTTCTTAAGAAATATATACCTGATGTTAATCATGTTATCGATTGGAATGTGATTCAGGTGGAGCAAGAAGGTGTCCTGCAAGTGCATCCTGTGCGCATATTGGACAGGAAAAGTAAACAGCTCCGGAATCGAGCTATAGGGATTGTAAAGGTCCAGTGGACCTAGTACGGTCCCGAGGACACGACATGGGAGCATGAGGATGCTATGCGGGCAGAATACCCACATCTTTTTGAAGATTTTGAAAATCCTGTGGATGTTGTGTGAAAGTTGCACTAAGGACAGTGCAAAAATAAGGGGAGGGGATTGTAATATCCCAAAGAACGAGCCCTGTTGTATGTTTTTTAAATCATGTTTTATAGGATGGTGAGCCGAGTATTGATAAGCTGATAGGCTTATGTGTTTATTAGGCCGGAGAGCCTAAGTGTTAAAGGCTAGGAGCCTGATTTTGTACATGTAATTATGCACATTATTAATAAAAGATAAACATATCTGCGTGTGAACGGACCACGATGAATGAGTGATGGGGGACTAAGATTCCACAAAGCCTAGGTAAGGGAGAGGGGGATGAAAGGTAAGAAAGAGAGGCTAAGCTTGGGGGCTTAAGCCCTTGGGAATAATAATTTATTATTATTCCAAAGTATTGTGTAAATGTATATGTTTTATCCTAAGTTCCTGGAGAGGAACGTATGTTGATGGAGTGCATGCAGCTTCATGGGCAACACGTGTCGACCCAGGTGCATGCAATTTAACCCAGGAAATAAGCCACGTTGGGTGTTTTCTCTGCATTGCTGCATCCATCACCTGAGTCTGGGGTTCGACCCTCCATTCGCCCTCCTCCATCTAAACTCATGGGTGTCTATGATCGACCTATGTCTGGTGTTTGTTATCATATCCCTTACCTGGACAGTTTAGGCTTGTGCGTGATATATCTGTGCACCCTTACGCAGTCTCGAAACCAGAACCAAGAAGTCGTCATGTGTTGTTGGTTGAGAAAATTGAATCGTCCCGTAATTGTTGAACCTTGTTATGTTGTAGCATTTGTTTGTCACCAGTTTTGGGTGGTTGATAACTGTGGTGGCTGCACAGTGTTGGACTGTGTGTGGCTTCTTGATAAATGCACGTTCATGCTGAGCCTCATGGTTATCTAGCCTATGTGTAAACCTCTCTCTCCAGGTGAGGGAGCTAGTTGCTATTGAAGAGGCAGGTTACCAAGCCTGTAAAGGACTCTCCAGGTGAGAAAGTGCGCATAGGAAGTGAGAATTCTTAGAAGGGGTCCTGTAGTTGCCATAGATCTCAGAGACTTCTAGTCTGGTTTGTTGTTGAAGCCCAAGGTAAGGGAGGTTTAGCAACCGAAGGACTATCTTGGTGACAATGAAGGTGTTTACTCTTAGGGTGGGACAGGCATGTGGGGAACGAGAGTCTATGAGCAGTGGGTGTAAGTGACTCCTGGGAGAGAATCCTTCCTCTATAACTGTGTCTATTCTTGTTGACCTTGCCTAGCCTAGGACTTCCTTTCCTAATGGAGCTTAGTCCCAACTCGAGGGTGACCTACTGCTGAGAGTGATGAGCAGTGCGGTCTAAGGCTGGGAGGTTCATGGAACATCTGCATGCAGTTGGTGGTGTTACCTTCATTTCAAAAGATAAGTACCAATTGTGCTTAATATTATGTTATGCATGTTTGTGATGCTTGTATGATCATCATGTATTCCGCCGTAATCATGAATTATTGTTAATGCCATGGATTATGTATGCTAGCAGTAATTATGTCTTTCTCTGAGTTGTTTACTTAAATCTGTTAATTAAGTTTAATATGCATGTTTTATATATGAGTATGAGAATGTTCCGCGTAGTAGCGTTGCCCGACAAGTGGATTGATGGTTGGGGACGTTACACATTGAAACATCAAAAGTTTTCATGGCATGCGAAATGAGATTTTTAACCTCAAAGTCCTTTATCACAAGTCCATAAACTATATGTCGTGCAATTGAAAGATTGGTGAAAGTGATATCGTATCGCATGACTAAAAATAATCAAAGGTGCAAGATATTGCGCCACTAAATTCTTTGGGCATGTCACATCACAAAACCAAAAGTTTTATGAGGTATGACAAGGACCCTAATATGGTAAAGGATAGAGGGGGGAAGGGTTTAAAACACATATCACATAGATTAACATATGTGATGTGATATGTCAGAAAGACCGAAATTTTTATAGAGTGCAATATAGGAAAGGAAGACAAAGAAAGGAAGAGGAGTTTTGTTGCAAGGGAAATTTTCGTGCAGCATGACGTATTACACAAAGATAAATTTTGTGTGATACATTGCATAAAGTAAAGTTTTATTGAAGTGATAGGAAAGAGAGAACCTTTGTCACATGGGAAAAGTTCTTCCCAACTATGAAATGACACAAGGACAATTTTTTTGGGAATGCAATATGAATTTTTTTATGGTGTGACAAAGGGAGTGAGAGAGAGCCATTCTCATGAGAGAAAAACTTCTCAAGTGTGATATGTCGCATGGAGATATTTTTCCTAGTGCGATAAGAAAGTTATTGAAGGTGCAATAAGTCGATTGAAGAAGTAAAATGCCTCAGTTAACATGAAAGGTAACATGAAACCTAAGGATGGTCCATACACTTGATGGTGTAGGGCCATATGATGCCATGTCACCTCGAACATGTAGATCACATGAGAGAGAAAATCCCTTATCAAACTTCAAAGGTCCATAACTTTGTGCTCGAAGCTTGAAATTGAGAAAGAGTATAGTCATTGGAAAGCTCTCGACGAGTAGAATGCCTCAGAAAGATCAAAAGTTAATTTGGAAGTATGTATAACAAACAAAAAAAATTAAATACCCCACCTCCTTAATGCTACTTGGGGGGTTGGGTATGTTACAGATAAGTTCCCCATTCTAGTAATTGATGATCTCTTGGATGAGCTCAAGGGCGCTCAATTATTTACCAAACTTGATCTTCATTCTAGATATCATTGAATTTTCATGAAGGAAACCAATGTTCCCAAAACTTATTTTTGCACTCATGGAGGCCATTATGAGTTCTTGGTGATGCCATTTGGCCTTTGCAATGCACCTTCCACCTTCGAGAGTCTCATGAACCACATATTTCAATGCTTTCTATGTCATTTTGTCCTCGTCTTTTTTGATGATATCTTGATAGTAAAACTTGGCATGCCCTTGTAACCCATGTGGATCAGGTCTTACAAGTGTTATCTAATCATTAAATCTTTCTCAAGATATCCAAATGCGCCTTTGGTGTCTTTAAAGTAGAATATTTGGGTCATATTGTTAGTAATGATGGTGTATGAGTGGACCCAAAGAAAATTGAAGCAATGGAGGATTAGCAATATACTAAGACTCTTAAAAGTTTACAAGGTTTTCTGGGTCTCACTAGTTACTACCAAAATTTCATCAAGAACTATGGAAAGATTGTTTCTCCCCTCACCTCCTTGCTTAAAAAAATGCTTTCAGTTGGAATGAAGTCGCAGATCAAGCCTTCTAGGATTTGAAGAATGTTATGTGTACAACCCCAATACTCACTCTACTAGAGTTCACTAAGACTTTTTTTTTGGAATGTGATGCCTTATGTAAAGGCACCGAAGTAGTCCTCATTCAAGAGGGAATACCCCTGGGATTTACTAGCAAATATCTCTATTAGAGGCACTTGTGAAAATCCACCTATGAAAAGGAAATGATGGTTATCTTGCAGCCTATGGATATATGGAATCCCTACCTACTTGGGCAATGTTTCCATATTAAAAATGATCATCACAACCTAAAATACTACCTAGAGTAAAGGATTTCATCCCCAAAGCAACAGAAAGAGGTCATGAAAATGTTGTGCTATGATTATGAGATCATGTATAAGAAGGGAAAGGAGAATGTGGTAGAATATTCTCTCTCTCAAATTATGAAGAGGAAGGATCCCTCTTTTCACTCTCCTTCGTTTTATCAGATTGGTTGAAGGACGTCTACTAGGAATGTTCACAAATCCCAATATCACTCGCTTAATCCAACAACTTCAAATGGAAACCCATCCATCTCAGGGATACTTTTGGCATATTGACGAGCTTCGCTATAAAGGGTGTCTGTATTTGAGCAAACAACCCACCTTTAAATCAATAGTGTTATCTAAACTCCATGCATCTCCAATAATGGTTCATTCCATCTTTCATAAAACATATGAACAAATGAAACATTCATTTTCTTGGGAAGGTGTGAAGAAGGACATCCACAATTTTGTGGAAGAATGCGACCTTTTCCAATGACATGAGGGAGAATAAATGAAAACTCCAAGTGAATTCAAACCTTTACCTATTCCTCCAATTGTATGGACTGAAATTTCTATTGACTTGATTGTGGGATTACCCAAATCTGCCAATAAATCAGTCATCATGGTTGTGGTTGATCACCTTTCCAATTATGATCATTTTTGTGCTCTACAACACCCATTGAAAGATTCCACAGTCACTCAAGTATTCATGGATAATATCTTTAAATTCCATGGTATGCCACAATATGTTGTCACAGAAAGTGACCCCACTTTCACTAGCAATTTATGGAAATAATTGTTTAAGCTCCAGGGCACTCAATTTCATCTTAGCACTGCCTATCACCCATAGAGTAATGGTTAAATGGAAGTTGTCAACAAACATTTAAAAGAATATTTGAGGTGCATAACTTCAAAACGATAGTCCCAATGGGTTAAATGGTTACCCCTAGCAAAATAATGGCACAATACAACTTATCATTTAGCCACTCAAATGACTCCCTTTGATATTGTCTATGGCCAAAATCCCGCATCAGTGTTATCCTATTTACTAGGTCTCTCTAATGTACAAGAGGTAAACAAAACCCTCACAACTCGAGCCAAAATTCTCCACACTCTCAAAGACAATGTGGTCATGTCTAAGAATAAGATGAAGCAACATGTTGATCAAGTTTTCTCCGAACTCCATTTTGAAGAAAGGGATTGTGTGTTCCTTCACCTATAGCCTTATAAGTAGACCTACCTCAAAGAAAACCACCACTAGAATCTTGCTCCAAAGTTGTATGGCCCCTATAAGGTCATCAAGTGTATTGAGTCAATTGCTTACAATTTAGAACTTTTGAGACACTCTAAAATCCATCTAATATTTCACGTCTCTTACTTAAATAAGGTGGTTGCATCTAATTGTTGTGTTCAAACTAATTTTTTTGAATTGGATGAAGAAGGTTCCATTTGGTTGTATCTTGAGGTCATCCTTTACAAAAGAGAGTGTTATCTCCATCAATGCACTATCTAGGAGGTCCTGATACAATGGAAGGATATACAACCTGAGGATGCCACCTGGAAACTGACAGAGATCCTTCAACAATTCCCTTATCTCCATCCTTGAGGACAATGTTTATTTTTTAGGGGGGGGGGGGGGGGGGGNATGTTAGGGCCCTAATATCCCTAACCCCCTAAGTATATAAATATGTTGATATGTATTTCTATGTATGGATGCCATATCTAGTAAATGAGGCCCATGTAGTAGTGTGAAATCAATAAATGTAAGAAGTCTTACTAGAATATTCCACCTACTCAAAAGTTCCTTCTCTAGAATGTTCCTAGGAGGTAAATAGTATTATATAAAGAAGTAGAAGCAATGTAATGAGATTTCTTGTGAATTTGTTTGTAATCGGAGATCTACTCAATTGGAGGTTTCCCCCTCGAAGAAGAAAGTGAACATTAGTTCAAGTAATAAAGGTATAACATGTTGGTTCTATTCTAGTTCTTTATTTCATTATTGTGGTTGCAATTTGTCTTTTCGGCGGTAAATATGGGTAAAATTTGTTATTTATGCTCTAAATCCTTCAATTTGCTAATAAAGAACACCACACATTTTCTCATAAGCATTTTCCTAATCATTGTTTGTTATCTACTTATGGAATATATAAGGACTCAACCCTTTCTTTAGTTATGCACCTTTGGGGATGAGTGGTGGGTAAAGGTGTGCCCTACTCCTAAAAGATTCTCTCTTTTAAAGATGAGTTCCAAAGAAAATATTCCACATTAGGGGCTCCAACCCTTCCTCCTAGTTCTTTCATAGTGGAGAAATTGGATGTTGTTCCAATACTTTTAGTAACAAATCGAGTTATCTCTATCCACCTCTCAGCCTACATATATCACATTGTGATTGGTCAATTTAATGATTTATAGCCAATTGCTTCAAATCTTTATCCATGGATTCACTCAACTTGAATGATAAATTGTGAACTAACTTTCTACTCCAAAGGATTGTTTATTGTTCTCTTTCAAGACATTGAAGCTTACTATAGAGTATTAGTAGAGGGATATTGGTTCCAAGGAAGAGCGGGTCTTTTTGTTACACCCTGGTTTCCAAATTTCAACCCTACCTCCATGATTGTCCCCATAATGTCAATCTGGGTCCATCTACCAAATCTACCTATTCATTTTTAGCATTCAACATTGTTGGAACAGAATAGGAATGCTCTCGAAATATTTATTGAATTAGATGATGATAGGCTTGCTATGGGCCTCTTGACCTACACATGAATATGTGTGGAGATTGATATCAGTGACAATTTTTTCAATAAAATAATTCTAGAGATGAATTTGTTTTGTTATAACTAGATCTTACATTATGAGAATATGTATTTTAGATGCAATACTTGTTAGAAAACATGGCATATCCAAGACTCTTTCCGTATAGCTCATAATCCCTTGCAATAAAAAGGCCATAACTCTAAACCCGAGGGATGGCATAGCAAGAAGGCTTCATAATTTGTTGATAACTCTAAAAATGGACGATGCAGGGGTGAAAATAGTGTTTGAGAAAGAAACCTACAGGATGGTTTGAGGAGCAATGGTGTTGTTGAAGGGATTTAGGTGTGAAAAATTGTATAAGTTTCAAGGAATCACTATTAGTGATGGGTTCAATATCTCCATTGTTTATGAGATTGGAGCTGAAGAAGAAAAAACTTCTACAGTCTCTGGAGAAAAGGCTATGTTGTGGCATCAAAGACTAGGGAATATCAAAGAGAAGGGATTTCAACTACTACACGATAAAGGTATGGTTGAAGGTATGTCAAACTACTCTTTGGATTTTGTTTTATGTGAACATTGTGTATATGGGAAGCGAAATCGGGTAAGATTCCCCTCTCGTGCATCAAGGGCAGAGGGAATTTTACAGTTGGTGCACAATGATGTGTTTGGACCTATATCATTTCCATCACTAGGAAAATATGTGTACTATGTCTCATTTATAGATGAATCCTAAAGGAATACATGGATATATTTCCTGAGGAAGAAATCTAAAGTCTTTGACGGGATTAAAGATTTTAAGGCTCTTGTGGAGAATCAAACATAGAAAAGAATTAAGGTGTCGACGATGAATAATGGTGGGGAATTTTGTGGAAATAAATTTGAAGAATTTTGTAAGAAGTGTGGTATATCAAGGAAAAATACAACTCCATATACACCTCGGCATAATTGTAGCATCCCCAACTCCAAGTTGGGCCATGCCACATAAAAATTTCCAACTCTGATACCATTTAATTGATTGATAATTCTCTGCATAAGAATGCAATTATGCAAAATAACAACAAATATATACATGCATCATATACAGGAAAACCCCATAACATAAAATACATAAATAATGACACAACATTTATAATAAACACGTAATAGACACTTTTCTTATGAATAAACCACCAACTGTGTGCAGACCTCATACTTTCCTCGTAGCCATAGACTCTGTTTCTCATAAACTCTCAGCAGTAGGTCACCCCTGAGCTGGGGATAAAACTCCACCAGGGAAAAGGAATCCTAAGACAGGTTAAGGTCTATCAACAACAAAATAGCTCAAACTACAGTGCCAACAATAGCAGACAACCTACAACCTCTCATTCCCCACATGCATGTCCCACCCCATGAAGTGTGACCCTTCTCTGCTCAACAGTCCTTCAACTGCCCCACTTCCCTTCTGGGGCTTCAGCAACATGGAAAACAATAATTCACAGAGCTCTATAGTTTCATCCTGGCACCCAAGAAATAATTCCCAACAGTTCTCTCACCTGGAGAGAATGCTCACAAGCTTGACAACCCACCTCTTCTGTTAAAAAATGCTCAGGTTGCTAGTTGAAAACCACTCCAAAGCTTCCCAGCACATATATGGTGATGGCATCAAGGTACGGATGGTAAGAATGGATGGAGGAATAATGAGAGAGTGATGGGAAAGTGAATTGAATTCCCCAAATATATGTTCATGTTCCCACCTTAACACTTGTCATGTTGGGAACTACATTGGGCCCACTTCCCCCCCCACTTGGATGATATGTTTCCCCTCATTGGGAACTTAGGATATATATTTATATCCATAAATTAGACTTTAAACTTTTAGGAATATTAATATAATATTCCTTTGGGCTTAACCCCCCCTTGGCTTAACCCCCCCTTAGCTTAGCCCATTTCCAAGACTCTTAGACCCCCTTTCCCTTTCTAGTGGAGTTTATCCCCCCATACTCTTTTGTTTGGTTGGTCTGCAACACTGATGTATTTTTATTAATATTTGAGTGTGATTACATTTTACAAAGATAGGCTCAATAGCCTTTTAGAATCCAGGCTCTCTGACCTAATAACTACACATGCACTCTGGCCTAAAAACATATATACAAAGGCTCTCTTGCCCCAAAATATCATGGCTCACCAACCTATATGTACATTTACATTTACATTTACACTTGCGGTTCAGCCTAGGAGTATTACAAGAATGGATTTTCCAAAAGGATGAACATGATGTTGATGGAAAAAACAAAGTGCATGCTCAGTGGTGTCGGGTTAGGACTGGAATTTTGGGCAAAGGTAGTGGGTACTACATGTTACCTGGTCAATCAATCACCCTCATCAACGTTGGATGAAAAGACTCCACGTGAGGTATGGATTGGTAAGAAACCCTCTCTGACACATCTCAAGGTATTTGGTTGTGATGCTTATTTTCACATTCCAAAGGAAAACGAGAGTAAGCTAGATAAAAGGGTTGAAAAGTGTATCTTTATTGGGTATAAAGATGGTATCAAAGGGTATAAGATTTGGGACCTAGAAACTAAAATTGTATTGTATAGTTGAGATGTGGTATTTAGAGAAATCAAAGATGTCGTCAAATAGGAAGTCATGCCAAGGAAGGAAGAACCAAAGAAAATAGAGTTTGAGTTAAAGGATGATCAATCAAACTCTACATAAGAATATGAATCAAAAGAAGAAGATCCTCATACTCCAGTATTGAGGAGATCAGTTCGAGAAAGAAGGAAGACAGAAAGGTATACTCCACCTTATTTATGTTCAAATTTTTCTTTGTTTATTATTGGTCATGATCCTAGAACTGTTAGGGAGGGAGTGGATTCAGAGGATGGAAAACTCTAGAAAAAGGCCATCGTTGAAGAAATGGCAGGCATGGACAAGAATGAGGCTTGGGATCTAGTGGAGTCACCTACTGAAAGAAATCCCATTGGTAGAAAATGGGTGTTTAAGAAGAAGTTGAATGCAGAAAGAAAAGTGGAGAGATACAAAACTCATTTAGTAGCAAAAGGTTATTCCGAGGTAGAGGGAATTGACTTCAGTGAAATTTTTTCTCCTATTGCCAAATTAACTTCTATTATATTTATTTTATCTGTTGCTACTACATTTGATTTTTAAATAGAATGGATAGATGTGAAGATAACATTCCTACATGGGGATCTGGAAGAAGAAATCTACATGAAGAAACCATAAGGCTTTGTTATGAAGGGAAAGAAAGAGCTAGTATGCAGGATAAAAAAGTCCCTATATGGGTTAGAGAAATCACCAAGGATGTGGTATCAAAAATTTGATAATTATATGTTGGGACTTGGCTTCACAAGGAGAAAAGTGGATCACTGTGTGTATTTCAAATTAATCTGTGATCATCTTATTTATTTGGCCTTGTATGTGGATGAATTATTGTTGATAGGAAACGACAAGGAGATTATCCAGGATGTGAAAACTAAATTGTCCTCTAAATTTGACATGAAAGATCTTGGTGCTGCAAATTTCATTTTGGGCATGGAAATTAAAAGAGATTGGGAAAACATGAAACTCTAGTTAAATCAAAGGAAATATGTTAAGACAATATTGTAGAGGTTTAATATGCAGGAATGTAAATCGGTCAAGGTTCCTATTCCTATAGGTGTAAATTTATCTGCAAATCAGTGTCTAAAGACACATGAAGAGGAAGAGGACATGTCCCATGTTCTATATGCTAGTGTGGTTGCAAGTTTGATGTATGCAATGGTTTGTGTTAGCGATTATTTTTGTTATTAGGCGCAGATGCACCCAAGTCTGTAGGATGGTCGGGAAACACCCAAGCGTAGCAATGGAAGGACCCAACTTTCTGGTTACGAGTCAAGTGAGCAGGCAAAGTTTGATATCAACAGCCGAGTTCAATTGCAAAGGGGATTATCGCTACCTCCAGGCGCCGGCGGGCCCGATCCTAATTTTGTTTCTAGCATTGAAGAAAATAAAGGCACAAGCGGGTGGATGAAGCCTCCTTTCAGTCATTAAGTAAGGGGAATGGAGGGTCTAGTGAGCCACCTGCTCGCAGGGGGTCCTGTGTACCCATTTTCTCAAAGAAACCATACCGAAGTCTTCAGCTCGACAGAGAAGTCTGCACACGCTATCTGAACACTTAATAGCTTAGCTACCCTCCTTACAGGAGCCATGTGTAGTTAAGGTGGCATTTAAAGAAGGATATCAGTACGAGTTTGATTGAAGGGACACCCAACCTTGGGTGACTGAGGCACGCCTCTGTGAGGAGAATTTTCTTGAGTATATAAACTCAGTCTTTGTTTTTTTGTAAGCATCGATGGTTGAGCAGAGCTCCCTACTGTAATGTTTTAGCAGCTATTCTAGCTTTCAGCTTATGCATCTGTATATGGGATTTCTTGTTTTATGACAGACAGTTCTTCTTACTCCGTCTAATTTTCATCTCATGCTAAGAGGGTTAATGAACGATTGACTCGTGCGAATTATTGCAGTTCTGTTATGATAAAGGATTTATTATTACATAATTGTGTCCTCTGGCTTTGCATTTGAATGTAAGTCGATGTTGTGTTTAAATGCCTCCTTCTACAGTCTGTTAGAAACCTGTTGTTTATAACAGACCTCCACTTTTCTCTTGTATAAGTCTTCCGCCTGTTCACCCTTTACTACAACTCACTGCCTGAAATTTATGCAAGACCTCACTTGCTCATGCATACCTGGCCTGGTTTCAGAGTTGGAACACTATTGTTTTGAGTTTACCTCCATTCAATCACCCATCTATAAACAACCGTGACATAAAACTGATGGGCATCGAGCTCTTCTCCTACTAGCAATCCAGGAGTGACTTTCGTCGCCAACATTTCTGGCGCCGTTGCCGGGGACAAAGTTGAATATTTTCCCCGGGATTGACGACAACGATTAACTGATTCTGAAGGTGCATCAGATATCAGAATTATCAAGATTGTTGTTGTGCACCTGATGACTCCATTGTGACGGCTCCGTTGGGGAGAGCCCTACTCTATTAATTGTGGCTTTCAGAGGCAGACACACGTGGTCTCACCCACAGCTGCCCCTAACTACACCTCAAACCAATCCAGAGGTGGTTCTAAGAAAGGGAAAGGCTCCTGAAGAAGAAGCTTCCACTGTCGAAACAGGTAATCCGCCATCTCCTTCTGTAAGAACTCTGTTTTCTCCTCCTCAGTTTCTTAATAGACCTCCTTCAGAAGTTTCTCGTTCCCTGAAATTTGGGAGTGTTCCTGCTGAGTTTTCCCCTCCTGGTCTGGGATTGGAGGGAGAAATCCTTATCACTCCCCTCTCCTCTGAAGTTGTACCTTGGCGTAGACCCAGGACCACAGAAGATTTCCCCACTCCTGCACAAGGAGGAGCATCTCCTGACTTGAACTCGTTAGCTTTCTCCTTAAATCCTCTCTTGTTTCCCACTCCCATTAAGAACTCATCCATAGTATCCAAGTTCCGAGTTCTTTCTCCTCTGAGTTACCCTTTACATAATATCCATATGGCCGGAGCAAATCCCCCTATGACCGCAATCGAGGCCATCATAGCTGCTAGGTATGCTCCTCGTATATTACCACAGCTTCTCAATGCCCTCCCACCAGATGGATACCTAAAGTAGCTGCCCAAGTTTATAGGCGAGGGGGACATAGCTACTGAAGAACACCTAGCATCCTTTTATACTTTCGCGGATGATAATGTTATCATGCACGCAGACGTATGGATGAGGATTTTTGTCCATAATCTCCAAGGAGAGGCTAGGAAATGGTTCAAGGCCCTGCGTCCTGGATCTATTGATGGGATCGAAGCTTTAGATAGTACCTTTTTGAGACAGTGGGGAGATAAAAAATATTTCATGTATTACATGATAGAGTTTGGGTCGTTGAAGAGAAAGGAAGGAGAGTCTGTCTCCGACTTCTCCAAGAGATTTAATAAAATGTACAACAGAATCCCTGCTGAGATAAAACCCTCTGAAGCCTCTACAAAGATCACTTACTCCAGCGCTTTTGATCCTAATTTATGCCTACTGCTAAGGGAGAGAAGGGCTTCTACGCTGGCCCACATGCAGGATGCGGCCGTGGAGGTAGAATCTAACATATTGGCTGTCAACCGACTCAGGAAAGCAGGTGATAGAAATACGCCCAAGAACAGGCATGAAACTTCCTCATCTAGTTCCTCTCCCCTGCCCCATCAGATAGATGAGACAGCTAGAGCGATAAAATCGCTCACTGCCAAGATGGAGAGGTGGGAATTAGAGGGGAAGCCCATGTACAGAAATCCCCAGAACACTGATAATAGAGGTTTCAGACGACCTGCTAACCATATGCCTCAGGTTTTCCCGAGGAACAAAGGGGAAAAGATAGAGATGATCAAAGGGTTCAAACCCCCCTCCAAAACAACCTAGTTGATCATGAGGAAAGAGAGGAGATAGACGAGTTTGGCTCTGAAATTCACTGTATCGAAGAAACTCCCCCTTTTCCCCATTTGACGCAGTCCGCATGTGAAAAATCACTGATGAGTGCTCAAATTCATGAGTTGGGGAAAGAACAGAGGGCCGGTCACACTTCCAATAGATATAATCTCAGATCGAGAAGGAAAGAAGGAGACTTTGACAACCCAGACCAACCTCTCATAGCAGAAAAACATACTAGATCTGTAGCAGCCGCTACTAAAGATAAAAGAGCTCAGAGTGCTTTGCCAGTAGTCAAAGAACCCGCCACCGAGGTAAGGGAAGCTCCTAATCCCATTCCATCCTTTAATTTTGAACATGAAATTCAAAAGATCAGGATCCCCGTCCCCCTCTCAGAGCTAGTTAAAAACGAATATTTTAAAAGATCCCTCTCCAAGATGCTACAATCCGAGTCCCCCCAGTCCCCCTCTGACTTAGTAAACCTTCAAGATGAGAAGCCAGTCGTCATATTAGGCCTCATGGTAGAAGACAGAGATGACTCATCCCCCCCCTTCTACACAACCCTGAACATACATGATAAAGTACTGCATAACTGCCTCATGGATTCAGGGGCTTCCCATAACCTTATGCCAAAAATAGTCATGGAAGAATTGGGACTGGAGGTGACAAGAACTTATCATGATTTATATTCTTTTGATTCAAGGAGAGTGCAATGCCTATGAGTTATCAAAGACTTGGTGGTTTCCCTGTTTCAGCTGCCCATGAAAAGTGTGGTCATGGATATTGTGGTAGCCGACGTCCCCCCCAAATTCGGTATGTTGTTGTCTAGATCGTGGATCAAAAAACTGGGAGGGACGCTACAGATGGATCTCACATACGCCACCATTCCGGTCTTCGGAGGGGAACAAAGGAGATTATACAGAGAAGCCCAACTAGCCTATATTGTTAGTGATGAAGCAGACCCTACCAATCACCCCATTTTTGCACTTGACACCGACTTGGGGTCTAGTTTGCTGTAGCTTACCGATGCCACTGAAATCTCTTTACTAATCAGAAAACATCCCATCCCTGATCATCCAATTTCCCCTCAAAGCTCCTCTGTGTGGAAGATGTTTTTTGACAGAGCTTATTCTAGCGAAGGCGCTGGCGCTGGAGTGGTTTTCATATCACCTTGTCAAGAAGTCATGTCCCTGTCATACAAGCTGGAATTCGAAGCCACCAACAATGTGGCAGAGTATGAAGCTCTTGTTCTGGGTATGAGGGCCGCAAAGGAAATGGGAATCGAAGAGATAGCAATATTCAGAGATGCTGAGTTGATTATTCAGCAGGTAAGGAATGCTTATCGTGCCCATAATCCCCGACTCAGGAATTATCGGAATGAAGTATGGGACCTTATTGATAATTTCTTCTTGGCTTTTAACATTTCTTTCATTCCGAGGGGAGAAAATACTTTGGCCGATTCTTTAGCTGTCTCAGCTAGTTTGCTCAAATTTCCTCTGCCGCCTATGGTAAAAAATGATGTTGATATAAGATATAGGCCCTCGGTGCCGGACAATGTCAACATTGGAAGGTGTTCAAGGATGATTCGGAACTCGAAAGGTTTCTCCAATCAGTTGACGAATTTTCTGCGTTGCATATTGACCAGGATCCCGACCTGGAAGGTGACCCTCGTCCTGAGGAGTTTTTAAATAAAATCGCTAATCACCAGATCATTCAGCTACCTAGCAATCACATTCCGAGAGGACTTGTCTCTTTAGAAATATTGTTCTATGGGAATGATGTGCCAGTAAAGGGAAAGGCCTCAAATGAAGATGCCAATACAACCGAATGCAACATTGGTTCGCAGGAGGAGCCTAGATTCGTCAAATTGTCAAGCAGTTTGACCAGAGAACAGAGGGTCGAATATACGCAGTTGTTGCGAGAGTTCATCAATGTGTTTGCATGGACATACGAAGACCTCAAGACGTATGACACATCTATCATCGAGCACAAGATCTCGTTGAAGGAAGAGGCTAGGCCATTCAGACAGAAGCTAAGATAGATAAATCCCATGTTGCTTCCTGTCATGGAGAAGGAAGTTAAAAAGTTGTTGGATGCACGAATCATTGTCCCCTTGAGATATTCCGAGTGGGTGGCCAACTTGGTCCCAGTAAGGAAGAAAAGCGGAGAAATCAGGCTTTGTGTCGATTTCAGGAACCTGAATAGAAGCTCAAAGAAAGACAATTACCCCCTACCTAAGATGGAACATATATTGCAGAGGGTAACTGGTGCATCCAGGATATCCATGATTGATGGGTTTTCTGGCTATAATCAGATATCGATCATGCCTGAGGACAGGGATAAGACAACCTTCACCACTCCTTGGGGCACATTCATGTATGCCAAAATGCCATTTGGGTTGATGAATGCAGGAGCAAAATTTCAGTGAGCCATGGACATAGCCTTCATCGGAGAAAAGGACCAGTTCGTAGTGATCTACCTAGATGACATCACGATTTTCTTCAGGTCTGATAGAGAGCACCGTTGTCACTTCAGGAAAGTTTTTTTCAAAATGCCGGAGATTTGGTCTTTCCCTAAACCCCAAGAAGTCCATGTTCGCTATGATGGAGGGCAAGCTGCTAGGCCATATAGTATCGGTGGAACGAGTAAGAATTGACCCCAGCAGAGTGAAGGCAATTCAAGCCCTGTCACTTCCCAGGTCCAAAAAAGAGGTCCAGGCATTTCTAGGAAAGATTAACTTCCTGAGGAGATTCGTCTCAAATTTTGTTGAATTGGTAAAACACATCACAACAATGCTCAGAAAGGGAAGCGAGGTGAGATGGACTGCTGAGCCTCGGGCATCTTTTGACCGGATAAAAAAGGCATTGACTGAGGCGCCTGTGCTAATTAGTCCTGATTATTCCAAGGATTTCCTAATTTTTTCCTTTGCTTCCTGGGATACAGTGGCGGCTGTCTTACTGCAGAAAAATGAGGAAGGGCGTGAGCAGCCCATCGCCTTCTTGAACAGGGCGTTAAGAAACACAGAGAGCAGGTATAAAATCATGGAGAAGTAGGCCTATGCCTTAGTGAAAGCTCTTAAAGCGTTCAGAGTCTATGTTTTGCATTCAAAAGTGACAACATACGTCCCTTCAGCTTCCGTGAAGGACATCCTTGTGCAGCCCAACGTAGATGGGAAAAGAGGCCGATGGATCGCTAAAATTCTAGAATTTGACTTAGAGATAAAACCCACCAAGTTGGTTAAGGGGCAAGGTTTAGCCAAGCTACTGGCTGAATCTAACTGCGAAGCCTTGGGAGTTAGTTTCATCAATACTCGCTCAAGATCTCAGAAAGCTGAATCGCCCAGCCAATGCTCTCAAGATGGCTTATCGCTGGCTGAATGTGCCTGGTATCGTGACATTCTGTATTTTCTGCAGGAGTTGAAGCCCCCCGATGGAATGGGAAAAAGCAAAGCAAGGGCTCTAAAGCTCAAGGCGGTCAGGTATTGCCTCATCGACCAAACCATGTATTGGAAAGACCCTCTAGGGGTATTTCTGAGATGCCTGGACCCACAAGAGGCCCAAAAGGTTACATTTGATTTTCATAGCAGCCTTTGCGGAGGTCATCACTTCTGGAAGACCACAGCCCACAAGATACTCTGAGCTAGGTATTACTAGCCCACTTTATTCCCCGATGTTTGTAGGGAGGTCAGAGCTTGTACCAAATGTCAAAAGTTCTCAGGAAAGCAGCAGCTCAAATCTCTGCCATTAAAGCCTGTAGTAGTTTCAACACCCTTTCAGCAGTGGGGATTGGACTTCATTGGGGAAATTCATCCGCCCTCAAGTGGCCAGCACCAATGGATCATGACTGCGACAGATTATTTCACCAAGTGGATAGAAGTTGTCCCCACCAAAAGCGCATCACACAAAGTAATTATTAGCTTCCTGGAGGATATCATAGCCAGATTTGGTTGTCCCAGCAAGATCGTCACCGATAACTTTGCTTCTTTCAGATCTAAGCCTCTAATCAAGTTCTGTGAACAGTTTCAGATTTCACTAGTTCACCTACCCCCTACTATCCCCAAGGCAACGGTTTAGCAGAGTCCTCCAACAAAAGCCTGATAAAGATCATTAAAAGAATATTGGAGGACAACAAAAGAGCCTGGGATGCAAAGTTGAAATTTTCTCTGTGGGCCGATCGTGTCACAACAAAGAAGTCTTTGGGCACTTCGCCGTTTCAACTAGTCTACGGAGCAGAAGCGGTTTTCCCTACTCAGCTCGCCTTACCTGTGGAGAAGTTCTTTCAAGACTACGAGGGAGAACCAGATCATATGATCAGAAGAATTCATCAGATAGTGGAAGTACAACAGATCAGAGAACAAGTGAGGGACGCAACTTACAGTCATCAACAGAAGATCAAACAGGCTTTTGACAGGAAGGTCAGAAAAAAGGAGTTCGAGATCGGGGATTGGGTATTTAAATGGGACGCACCCAGACAGGATAAAGGCAAGCACAACAAGTTCGACGCCCTCTGGATCGGCCCCTTTAAAATCTCTGAGATTTTATCTAACAACACATATGGATTGCAGGATCTGGAGGGTGAAGAGGTTTTCAACAGCTTAGTGAATGGGCATTTTCTGAAAAGATGTTTTATTTGAGCCTTAGACGGCTCCTCTGTTTGTAAATATTGTCCTATTTTCTTGTTTTATTTTCTTTTTGCATGTTTTCCGGCTTAATAAGTGACTCCATAGCCCAATAGCAAGGCACTGAAGCTGCAAAAGGAGTTCTTAGAGCATCGCAGGGACGACTCTATCCCCCATGGAGCCTAATGTTAGCGATTATTTTTGTTATTAGGCGCAGATGCACCCAGGTCTGCAGGATGATCGGGAAACACCCAAGCGTAGCAGCGGAAGGAACCAACTTTCCGGTTACGAGTCAATTGAGCGGGAAAAGTTTGATATCAACAGCCGAGTTCAGTTGCAAAGGGGATTATCGCTACCTCCAATCGCCGACGTGCCCGATCCCAATGTTGTTTCCAGCATTGAAGAAAATAAAGGGAGAAACGGGTGGTTGAAGCCTCCTTTTAGTCATTAAGAATGGGGAATGGAAGGTCTGGTGAGCCGCCTGCTCGCAAGGGGTCCTGTGTACCCATTTTCTCGAAGAAACCATACCGAAGTATTCAGCTCGATAGAGAAGTCTGCACACGCTATCCGAACACTTAATAGCTCAGCTACCCTCCTTACAGGAGCCATGCGTAGTTAAGGTGGCATTTAAAGAAGGATATCAGTACGAGTTTGATTGAAGGGACACCCAACCTTGGGTGACTGAGGCACGCCTCTGTGAGGAGAATTTTCTTGAGTATATAAACTCAGTCTTTGGTTTTTTGTAAGCATCGATGGTTGAGCAGAGCTCCCTACTGTAATGTTTTAGCAGTTATTCTAGCTTTCAGCTTATGCATCTGTATATGGGATTTCTTGTTTTATGACAGACAGTTCTTCTTACTCCATCTAATTTTCATCTCATGCTAAGAGGGTTCATGAACGATTGACTTGTGCGAATTATTGCAGTTCTGTTATGATAAAGGATTTATTATTACATAATTGTGTCCTCTGGCTTTGCGTTTGAATGTAAGCCGATCTTGTGTTTAAATGCCTCCTTCTACAGTCTGTTAGAAACCTGTTGTTTATAACAGACCTCCGCTTTTATCTTGTATAAGTCTTCCACCTGTTCACCCTTTACTACATCTCACTGCCTGAAATTTACGCAAGACCTCACTTGCTCATGCATACCTGGCCTGGTTTCAGAGTTGGAACACTATTGTTTTGAGTTTACCTCCATTCGATCACCCATCTATAAACAACTGTGACATAAAACTGATGGGCGTCGGGCTCTGCTCCTGCTAGCAATCCAGGAGTGACTTCCGTCGCCAACAGTTTGTACTAGACCATACATTGCACATGCAGTGGGAGTTTTGAGCAAGCATATGTCAAAACCAAGGAAGAAGCATTAGACAACAATAAAGAGGGTTTCCAAATATTTGTGTAGCACTATTATTTATGGATTGTGTTACCAAGGAAGACCATGATTGGACATATTGTTGGACATACATGGGTTTGTTGATGCAGACTGAACTGGAGATCTGGATCACAAAAGACCTACAAGTGGGGTATGGGTTTAACCTGTTTGGAGGAGCAATCAATTGGGTGAGAAAAAGACGGTCTGTAATGGCACTCTCAACTATAGAAGTTGAATACATGGAAGCCATTCATGCAAGAAAGGAAGCAATATGGTTACAAATATTGTGTTCAATTATTGGGTTGGTACAACAAGCTGTAAGGATAGATTGTGGCAGTCAGAGAGCAATCTCCCTAGCGAAGAACTCAACTTATCATTCAAAGACAAAGCATATTGATGTTCAATATCACTTTGTGAGAGACATGGTTTAAGACAAGAAGGTGTTGTTGATGAAGTTGGACACTTTGCATATTCATTAACAAAATCTATGAGCACTGATAATTTCTCTTGGTGTAGAGGATCTATGGGCATTTATGCCCTGGATTGTTGACTATGTAATCTTGTATCCCCCTTGTATGCAAAGCAAAAAATAAGTGTCTTTGTTACATCTTTGCAAGATTAGTCCCATGTACTGTACATTGATATGGTGGTAAGGAGGGGTGGGGGAAGCCCCCCCAAAAAAAATTTGGGTGATTTTTTGCATCCATTTTTGGTGGTTTTTTGCATTCATTTTTGGCGGTTTTTTGGCACATGGTTTTCGCCGATGGTTTTCTAATTTTGGTTAAGGAATTATGATTGTTGACTAATATGAGTCAATGGATTAGGGGTTTGGATGCCACAAGATACTATATCTATATTATAATGTAAACAATGAAGAATATGATGAATAGAAGATAATAGGTGCAACTCTAAACAGGTTGTTGGTTTTCTCAGTTTGGGTTTCCAGGGTAAAATCTATGTGTAATGTGTGTGTGTGCCATTGTATTCTTTCTATTTTTATTAAGAATATATTTGTAGTAATTTATTGAACAAGGTTAAATTCTACAACCATGAGAATTTTTCAACTCAGAGTAAAATGGGGATCCAACTCCTCTTCTTCATAGCATGGAAGCATCTCATAAGTTGGTTTTTTCTCTCCAATTGGTCCCTATGGATTACACTCTAGTGGGGGACCAATCAACTAGGTAGGTTGATGTCATGCAAAAGAAAGTTAAAAGAGTTGAAAATGAAGGAGATTGATACTCTCCTAAGGATTCACCCCTTTTTTTCTCTCATTATTCCTTTGTCAAGTTAGGTATCACTTGACAAGTTTGTCAAGGGTGTACTTTTTGTAATGTTTTGTTTTTTGTGAGGGTCCTTGGATAGCTCCATTATTTAGGCCCATACTTTGCTCTGTTGTTTCTAGCTCAGAAGTCTTTGAATGCCTCCCCCTTAGGGGGCCATTTGTAACCTCTTTTGTGTTATCAATAACATCTTATAGCTTATAAAAAAAATATTATTTATTTATTTATTATCATGTTGAGGATGTATTTTACAATTTTTTTGAAGGTGGAAAAACTTGTCATAACTCAGTTTTCAACCAGTGGTGAGGATATCAATCACTAGCTGCTATCCATGAACATGGGCTGAATAAAAATCATTATTCAAGGAAAACCATGCCACTTGAAATAAATTTCTAGTGGTCCATAAGCGGGGAAACTTTCACTCCCTCCAAATGCCTTTGGGTCTTGGTAAGTTAACCCATTTCCTTGCGTTTGAGTAAGATGAGTTCTTCACCAATCAAAAGTAGTTTTAGATCTTACTCCGAGACCAAGAGGTAGTTTTATCCTAGATAGTTTTCACAAGAAATCCAATGTCCCTTTCGGTGATCACTATGGCTACCTCCACTAGGGTGCATTTTACAACTTAATATGAAGGAGTTGTATAACCTTAAATGATTTTCTTTTTGTTTCATTACTTTAAAGTATTTCTTCTTGGGTTAAAAGTTACCTTTTTTTAATATGTTGAGTGATCTGGAATGGATCATTATATAATTTTTCATCTATCTTGGTACTTTATGGGTGGAAAAATTGGAGGAATTGGCTCGCAGGGCCCATTTTTAAGGGCATGTCCCAGTTTGGTGATTTAGGATCTGAAACCTTCCAGAGCAAGTTTGGGGCATAAAAAGACACTTTTTGGGGTCAAAACTTTCTAATCATAGTTCTTAGCCCCTCAATGTTGTTCTACACACCAAAATATTTCCAACGGTGATAAAATCACCTCAATCAGAGTTCATATGCATAATTTATTCCTCCCACAAGTTGACCTACATTGTTGATCTCCATCGTACCGAGTGGATGCCACAATAGCCCCCATTACTCACACATGTGTGGATAGTAACATGTATACTTTCAAGAAGATTCTAGAGGGTCCAAAACCCTAACACTAATTGAGAGTTGAAGCATGCAAAAAAACCTAACCCTAACCCTAGACAACTGTCAAACTATGTTAAATACTGGGCCACTAGGAAGAGAAGGGGTTCCATTCTTTTTGCATTGTTATTATTCCATAGTTGAATAGAACGTCTAGGAGTGGGATATTGAAGCATAGAAAAAGAGGTACACTATTCTGTAGTAATCATTCAGGGCATAATGTCCATGGAAACTCCATTGTGAACACTTCTTTCTTTGTACTTGCATTTCATAACTGAGAAAAAGAGATTAGAGCATAGGCCTCACCTTCTAGCTGGGTTTTTCCCATATTGGGTTTCCTATGTCACATGTTGTGTTCATTTGTGTGGATGGTGTGTTTCAATTGCTTGTTCTTTCATTTGGGTTTCAATTATTTCCATAAATTTGAGCACTAAGCTAGCAATAATAAATTTGAGATCTAAGGTAATAAACCGTATAATAAAAGATTTCATAATATTGTAAGATCTGTTGTGATGAATTGTTCTAGTGGAATATCCACGGGAGTTTGAAAATCATTGAGAGGCACATTTTATAGTTTAATAAAGCATAGTATTACTTCCTAAGTTAAAAGTTAGTCTTTTTCTTCCTAATATAAAGGAGATGTTTTTAGTCTTTTTGCACCCTTACTCAAATTGGGTGTATCACAAACCTTGGTAGCTCGCACTAGTTGGACACACTGAGAGAAGTTTGGAAAGAGAACTTGGTGAGGGAAGGAAAAGTTGGGGGTTATGTCAAATGACCATGTCCGATTTGCAAGCATAATGCGTGATGAATAAGTTTGACATAGAGAGCTCGATTAGCTTGGGTGTTTGGACTACATGCAAACCAAAGGAGTTGGGTGGTCCACACTTGGGGGTTTCAGTAGACAACATAGGTGTCTTTGGGCACAAGAATCCATAGAGCACAATCATGGGACACACTTGTTGGGCACACATCCATTAGGAGCACATTTTTCGGGCACACTTAGATGCACTTGGGCATAGTTGGATGCACTTAGGAGCAGTTGGTCAGAATTGGGTGGACTTGGGCACACTTGGGTGCATTATTGGGCACACCACTAGGCATTCTTGTTGGACATGAGTGATTGAAAAACAACTCATCAAATGAACAAAGTTGATGGATGGCACTTAGGTCCAACTTAGAGTTAAGGGGCTTGCAAGTGCAAGGAAAGTCTCACATTAAAGGAGGACGTCTCAAAAGTGCTAAGGCAAGAAGGATTGGTCATTCATAAGAAGTGTAAAGGAGCTCTGTGATTGTACTAAGTTCAGAATTAGGCATAGTAGGGTGAATTGCATTGGGTGAGTGAGAAGAAGAAGAGGAAAAGACTTGTAGGAGGAAGGCTCGAGGTTGCTTCAGGTGTTGGATCGTGCAAGTTTGTTGGGCAATAGGCATAAGGCTATATTACCTTAGATACATTGTACATCTGTAATAGAGTTGTAGCCACGAGGCTACAACTCCTTTATTGTATATTTGTGATATTCTTCATATAATAAAGTTAAGGTACTTGGGTGTTGCCTATACATGTGTGTTGTGGATACTTTATGATTGTTGGATGTTATTATTCATTGCTTTGCTTGTGTTGGCTAAGTATTGAAATATTGGCTAAGTGTTAAAGTATTGTTGGGGTGTTTTAAAGGTCATGGTTGGATGCGTGCCTACTATTGAATGAACTTGGTTGAGTAGGGCTTAGTTGCATTTGATAGATTGTAGCTTTAGGTGAAGTTATGGGCAAACCTTAAGTGAAGAGGTGTAGCCTAGTTATAGTAGGCACATGTTAGCCAAGCCCTTGTGGTTAAGGCAAGGCAATGAAACATGACTTCAGTTGCCGAAACAAGTTTGCAAAGAAAAATTCAGACAAATTGTAGGTTTGTGACAACTATGCCCTATTGAATCCTATAATCGAGGATCATGTACGCCAATGAACTACCATTTTTTTTATCTTTAGAATTTTGGTCCAATCATTAGACATATTGGAGAAAGTTGGCTTCTCTAATACCACAATTATATTGAACAAATTATTTATTTTGGTTAAAGGGATTAATTTCCTTTCTTGACATGAATTGTCTGAATCATACATCAGTGTCACCCTTCTAGTGGAACAATTGAGCAGGGTTTTTTGCAGTGGTGGATTCAATTACTTGGTCATCTCTATATCGATCTCTACATCTCCCTCCTCGATCAATGGGGCGGGATGAATGCATGTGGTATGTGAGGAGGTGTAGGATTGCAATCAATAGACCATTGAATAAACTTTGGACTAACATTGGTGATAGGTAGTGCTACATTCAACCATGGTGTTCCCAAAAGAGTGTGACAATGCAAGGGGAAAAGACACTCCATAGAGACAAGATAAGAGCCACAATGGATCAATATTAGAGGAGGAATGCTTGAGAAAAGGGCTAGATTAAAGAGTCGTTCATGTAGGCACAACTAGAAATGGTGGATAACGATGTAAGTTTTAAACCTTTGCAAGTGACACAATGCATGCAAATTCGTAAGCAAAACATAAAGAATAACAATGACACACACATAATACACAAGGATTTACCCTAGGAACCCTTTATCAGGAAAACCCACTTAACTTAGAGCCACACCTCTCTCTTCTTCATTGTATTAAATTCACCATTCACAATACAATATTTAGGTATATCACAACATCCACAACCCTAATCTAGTAACTTGGATTAGATTACAATGGGTCAAAAACCATTCGTTGAAAAAACACAAAAAAGTGCCCACTGCCCCAAAATGTTTTTGGGGGTTTTGCCTTGAACCCCAATGAATGCTCGTGGATGATTGCAAAATTCACATGCTACAATTAACACCTCATGCATGAATGCATAGTCTACATACAAATAGTATAAACATCTCCAACAAATGGCACCAAATTCCGCTCCAAGACACGTCATTAATCCTACAAACACTGTGCTAGTACCCAGGGGGTTTATAAGTGCCCTCTTAATAACAACTTGTGGGAAACACCTCCAATCATTGCATATTTGTTTTCCCAAGGAAACCCTTGCAGAAAAATCTTTGAGTACTTACCCGTGATCTATGGATGGTGCATGGGTAAATTGTTGGCTCTGATTACAGGGCCTAACCCGACGGGGACATCGAGTGAGGCCCAACAATTTCTACAATATATTTGGCCAGGGATTAGACCCCAATACCTCTTGCTTTATAACCACACCACTCATCCACTCAAGCTAACCTGTTGGGCTCTCCAATCGTTGCATC
>ML780314.1:1027100-1062702 GCA_009831015.1 Picea engelmannii | reverse complement strand
AAAATTAGTATTGTAGTATTTGTGAAAACTAATCCTTAAGAGTATTAGCTTGTTTCAAAGTTTTCAACGACATAGAAAACATAATTTCAACGAAAAAGAAGAAAACATAATTAAAACCAATAGATGAAATAAAATAGTGCTGGCTTCAAGAAAGTTAAGGAATTCCACCCCGAGTTGGAATAAGAGTTTTGCAAGCCATTTTAATCAATTAGATAACAACAAATATGGATGGAAACAATCAATTGCAATAATCAAAACTTAGTTTACTTCAATCATGAAAAAAAAATAGAAATGCACCCACTTTGCTTGAACCTATGGAAAATAATCCTAATCACTAGTGCCATTAGATCCTCTAGAACTTAAAGAATGGATGTGAATATTAGAAAGCTAATGCAAACCAAGAGATATGTACAATACCTTGCTCTATTGCTTGGGTCTCTCCATTTTTCACTTTAGAGTGATTTGAATGAGAATTAATTAATAATAATAATAAATTTTAGTCTTGTTAAAATACAAAGTTAATAATAAAACATAACACTCTAAAAATTCAATGAGGTGGGGCCACCACTCAGAAGCAATTCAAAGACCATAACCACCATGTTGTAAAATTTTGAAGCTTGCAAACACATTATGACTCCTAGAACAAACCCCTTATTCCTCCATTAAGAGTTAATCTCCTTATGACTCTTGTTTATAATCCAAGATAAAGTACACGTAACATTTAAATAAAAAGATTAATCAACAATGTTGTCATTCCAAAATTATGAACTAAGTTTCCCTCAAAATTTTGTCCAAATAGAAAGTGTGAACAACATCATTAGGCAATCAACCTCATTTTACGAACCAAATTAACACCATAAAAATAGACATGGATATTAGCAAACTCTCATATACCGAAAATAGGACCAAGCTTATCCATAAACCAAAGTAAGAGTCAAACATTGCTCAATGTACAAAACAATGCACCTCAATGTCCAAAAAATATTGAAACTATTTGTTAATCACCATGTGTAGCAACAAAACCAACTGTAGGATACGATTGAGGAGAGATCAGTCTTGATTTGGAGGAGGGTTCAGGCTATCCCCTTGGTAGTTTGGAGGTGAGAAATGCTATTAAGGTGAATGTAATTGAAGGATATCTCAATCTTCATTCCCCCCCCAAAAGGAGGAATAATATGAGGTTGAGTACTGGAAGTAGTAGAACCCTCACGACACTCTTGCTTGGGGAGGCAACAACAATAACAACAATAATAGGGTTTAGAATAGGGGCCTTTGTTGATTCTTGGGAAAGCATGGATGAGTCTTCAAAACATTTTTCATTTTATTTAATGCATGTGAAACTTTGCAACTGTGAAAGGAGGAGGAGGGGTAGTGTCATCAACAACTTTGGGAGGGGAAAAAGAGGCATTAGAAGCAAAATGAGAGGATTCTATAACACTTCACCAACCATAAGCTTTAATAAGATCAACATTTCCCCAACTATCAACATTTGCAGCAGATGGTGGTTGGACAAATTCCTAGGAAAGAATGGCTTCAAGTACAACAAGGCTAACCTCTTGGATGCTCGGACAAGGTCTCAAATTTGGAGGAAAAGGAAAGAGGGGAAGCTAGCCATTAGGTCAATTCCCCAAGTAAAAGTGACCGATTTTGTTCTAAGTGCACAAATTACTCAACATCTACATCAAAGTGTAGTGAAAATGAAAGTTTTTTTCTCCTCCCTCCTTTCTAGATATTATGTTTTTTTTTTGTGTTCCTCTTTGTGGACCCAAGGAAGGAGCTCTTTCCAGTAGGTGGCCATGAAACTATGTTAGTTCTTATTAGTCCATAAAAAACCAAATAACAAACATTCAAATGAATCATGAAAGAATACAAGTATAATCGTCTGAGTCATTGTAAGTATTTAAACGCAAAGGCTATTCTAAGTGCACAAATTACTCAACATCTACATCAAAGTGTAGTGAAAATGAAACTTTTTTTCTCCTCCCTCCTTTCTAGATATTATGGTTTTTTTTGTCTTCCTCTTTGTGGACCCAAGGAAGGAGCTCTTTCCAGTAGGTGGACATGAAACTATGTTAGTGCTTATTATTCCATAAAAAACCAAAGAAAAAACATTCAAATGAATCATGAAAGAATACAAGTATAATCATCCGAGTCATTGCAAGTATTTAAACGCAAAGGCCACGAGGAATCAAACAAGTTAAAACAAGAAATTATTGAGGGAGAATGCAAGGATTTTTGATGGCTCACAAAAGTTTGCATCAACAAATCATGGTTTAACTATAATTGTGTAAAATTTAATGAGATATAATGAGTGGCAATGTTATATCAAAATAAGCATGTGAATGAGTATAATAAGATTTAAATGAAGACTCAAGGATGTTAATTAAATCAAAATTATTCCATGGTGTATAACACAGTACACTTGAATCAAATAATTTTGAGCATGGTCTCAAAACTTCCAAATAGTATCTTGAATAACTTCTGGAAACACATAAAAGTATATGTGCTATGAATTTAGGTTAGCAAAGATCACTTTATGTCATATGCTTTGATTAAATTGGCTAAAAAGATTGAAATATTAAGTTGTGGACAATGCAATGATGGCATAACAAGATTTATATGAAAGCTGATAGATATAATGTGCATACAACCCAACCAATATCAAATCAATGTAATAAATAATGACATAGAATAGTCATGAGTGTGAGCCCAATCCAAGAGTATGGATAAGACTATCTAAGACAATGATGCTAGCAAGACAATGAAAGTCAAATAGAGAGCCAATAGTCATGAGTGTGAGCCCAACTAAAGAGTATGGATAAGACCATCCAAGACAATGATGCTAGCAAGACAATGAAAGTCAAATATAGAGCCAATCACATAATAATAGTTGTTCGAGAGTTAAAAGGGTTGCATGTCTATGCCAAACTAACTTAAGAGGAAAACCATAATCACCAAACCAATTAGGTTAAAAGTTCAAGCCCAATAATATCCATAGTAATTAAAATTCCAAGCTTGCATGAAAAGAAAGAAAACATAACAAACATCAACTAACCTAGGAACAAGAAGCACAAATAAGAAAAACACCATTGTTGAATTAGGTTGTGTGCACACAATGCCTAGAACATAATTTTTTTTCCAACTAGTTGGAGTGGACTTGTGCCAATAATAGATGATATAATATTCATCAAAAATCTGAGCTAGAGAGAGTAAAGGTAGGAAGAACTTGAAGTTCACAAGGAAAACTCCCAACGAGTAAGATGAATGCCAACCCAAGTCACAGTGGAGCAACTCGTGGGTTTCTTACTCCAAATAATGCCTGGCGAAATTAAAAAGACAACTAACACCTGAACACATATGGACACGAATGGATGGGGCAAGCTAGGGATTGAAATATGCCTAGGTAAAACAACTTAGAACCAAATCATTGGTGTGAGGAATGCCCAAAAACAAGGAGAGGCGAGACAATACGAAGAAGAGCAAATGACAAGGGGTTGTGCAATAGAAGATACATCAAGTAAACATAAAATAGTCTCAAGATTAATCATAGCATTGAATTGAAGTAAAACAAAAGGAAACCAATAGTCTTCAAATCAAATGCAAACTCAAGAATAGTGCTTAACTTTAATGAAGACAAATACATGGCGCAAACTAGAAACTAGCTTAAACATGACTTTAAAATATCAAATAATAGAAGACATGGTTTGAGGGAGCAAATTGAGGAGAAACAAGGATGCATAGGTATTATATCCATAGAGTCAATTACAATCATGAAAAATCCATGGATCCAACAATGATACGAATAGGATCCTCTCCAAACTTTGTAATAAGAACTTAGTTTCTTTCCCTTTTGTAAATTTTATAAACATGCCATTTTTGTTTTATTTCGTCTTTTTGGCAAACATTGGAAGTGGAAATGACACATTGTGATGGTTGGCCTTCCAAAGGTATCCCATTAAAAATGAATGTTGTAGTGAAGAAGGACATCAACATGGAGATGCAAGGAGAAATGGGGAAGGACAATAACATAAATGAGAGCTCGAAGAAAGAAACCTGCTTAAATTTTAGTGGATGAAGGAGTTAATGAGTCTGTCCACACTAAGCGAAGGTGTCTCTGATCCATGGCCATCTACAAATTTCTATTTCCAGCGAGTAACAATAAACAAACTCCGTGTATAGTTCACGCCTTTGTAATTTTTTCCCAAGCATAATGAAAATCCCATTTAAATGTTGAAATCTATGAGTTACTGTAATCTGTGCTTCAAGTATTTTGGTTAAGAGTTGCAACAATCTATGCATACTCTGTTGAAGTGTGTTTTCATCCTATAACACCTATCCACAACCAAATTTTGCTTGTTGGGTGTTTTATCCTCTACTTGGGAAAATTTACAGATCCTTAGGTGTTTTATCCTCTACATGGGAAAATTTACATCCCCTTGGGTGTTTTATTAACTGCATGGACACCTCCATTCACTTCTTGGTCGATTATTTCTAGTTTACAATCTGTAAATTTGATTTTACTCTCACAACAACTCTTCTTTTCGAAGCACAATTCATAAACACATTTTTGCACTTTTTTAGCAAAGTGTTTTCCTAACTTAGAGATGCGGTTTAAAGTAGGATATTTTGTTGATCCAAGTGTTCTGTAGCATGATGTTAATTCCCCTTAGAGTTGGAACTCATAGTGGTTGTAGCAAAACATAAACATGGGCTACAATGTTTTTTGAAGAGGCTATGGAAGCAGTTTTTAGGGACGTTGTTAGCTACAAAAGTTGTTGAAGAGGCAATGGATTCAAATTACACAAACAAAAATTGAAGAAGCATCCATGTTGGTGAGACAAATGGGACATAGGCCTACCATTTACATATCTGATGGTATTAGAGCAGGTTCTCTAGAGACCTTGAAGCAACTACCATGGGTAAAGCCTTGAAGAGGGAGAAGTTGGAAAAATTAAGAGACTTCAATAAGTAGATCCAAGAAGAAAGTCAACATTGGGGGTAGAGAGCGGATGATCTGGAAAAAGAGATTTCTAAGCACCATGATTACTTCATTTCCATGAGAGAAGAGTTATACAATAGTATATTGCAAATCTTGCAATTGGGGGAGAAATTCACTAAGTTAGATAATTGGCAAGAAGAGAGGTTCACAAAGTCACTGGTCAACTATTCCAAGACTTGGTAGCGAAGGAAGAGGTCTTGAAGGAGCTAGAAGAAGTTGTTCAAGAGACCAAGCAAGCCCCTTTTGTTTCCACTTCCGAAGCCAACACCATGACCACGTCAAGCATGGTAATCTCACCTTCCAAGACCCTTTATCAAGATACCTTTGGTGACTTTGAAAAACACACTAGAGGCATTAGTTCCAAGCTCATGAGGAAAATGGACTATGATGGCCAAGTGCTAGGCAAGGAAGGCCAAGGGATCTAATCCCCATTGTAGCTCACTAGAATCCCAATCATGAAGGTCTAGGATTTGATGGACAAGAAGCTATCACA
This sequence comes from Picea engelmannii, assembly GCA_009831015.1. Taxonomy (NCBI): domain Eukaryota; kingdom Viridiplantae; phylum Streptophyta; class Pinopsida; order Pinales; family Pinaceae; genus Picea; species Picea engelmannii. The sequence continues at coordinate 1,057,210 of ML780314.1, read as the reverse complement.
ATTTCAACTCAAACCACCTCAAGGAAAGAGGAATCATAAAACAAGCCATTCCCATGGAGGAAAAGACCAATGTAAAAGGAATGTGCAACAAGCCACTCAAACATGCTTGTAGAGGCTTGGAAGAGGGAAATAAAGAGATGATTATGCCATCTAGATTCTCTCCAACTCTTGGGGGACCAAGCAACCAAGATGTAAAGAATCATCACAAATGTAAAAGGTATGGCTTAGTTTGTTTTCGTTGCAAGAAAAGGAGTCATAAGACTAGTGATTGTTGGCACTCTAGAAGGCCAAGAAACCCATGTGGGAACTATTGCCAATACTGTAGATTGACTGGACATTGGGAGGCCAAACGTTGGAGGCTTCACTTAGAACTCCATTCCAAGAACCTAACAACCAAGAATAAAGCTTGGAGACTCAAGGTCAAGGGTAAAGAGGCATTTCTTGCACTTGCAACCCAAGGAGTAACAATTGTCTAATGGCCTATTGCAGCAACAAATGTCATCTCTAGCCATGAGATGGACATTAGGGTTATGCCAAATGTAACATTCCCAACCACTCAGTCCAGGCCACATCACACAAAATACTGACTTTTGACGCTCAGATACCACAATGTAACGTACCCGAATGATGTACTCAACTTATTGCTGAGTAATGTCACCCAAAAGTCTAGTGCGTAATGCACGTAAACATTTGAAGGGAATGCGCACAACCTAAAATGGTTTGCGCCACACCAAAGTCCCTCTTGTTTTTACAAATTATAACAACATAAGTAACTTGAAATAAAACTGTGCGCTCAAACATACTCAGCACACGAACAATACAAAACGTAAGACCACTCCAAACATGTGAACACTACTGTGCGCATAACCATACGGAGCACCTGAATACCAAAACATACATAATTGTTCTGATTCCATTTGCAGGTATTGCTTTCTTGTGTGCATAGGCTACATTCCAATGCACACAACAAATCTGATTATTTATGCACACAGACCACTTTCCGTGCGTACGATACTTATGGCCTCACTCATGAAGCTCTTGTCCATTTACTAGGACCATCTTAACATAAGTTACTTATCAAATAGCATACTCAACATATACTAATACCATGCTAAATACTCACATCATACTTACAAAATATACAACATCAACAGAATAACAACCATTATTCGTATACAACACTATGCAAGTAATAGATCATAACAGATACAAATGAATAAGCATGCAATAAATAGACAAGCACATAAGAACACTTATCTTTTATGAAAAGTCACCAACTGCATGCATGACTTAGACGTTCCTCCTAGCCATAGACGTTGTTTCTCATAATATTTCAGCAACGGGTCACCCCCGAGTTGGGGCTCGAACTCCACCAGGGAAAAAGGATTCCTAGTGCCAATCTATGGTATAACAAACAACGAAATTTCTCAGTCCAAGGTGCAAACTATTGCAACTAGTCTACATTTCCTCATTCCCCACATGTCTGTTCCACCCTAGGAAGTGTGCCCCTTCTCTGCTCAACATTCCTTCGACTGGTCCACTTCCCTTCCAAGGATTCAACAACAAGACAAATCAGGAAGTCTTAGAGCACTGCAAGTAATGCCCAACTCACCAGGGAACAATTCCTAACCAATCTCTCACCTAGAGAGATTGCTCACGAGCCTGGAAACCCACCTCTTAGAAAAACTACGAGCCGAACAACCCACTTCTTCGACAAACTACGAGCCTGACAACCCGCTTCTTCAATCATACCAAGATTTTCCCAAGCATAGGGTTAAGCCATTATCATAATTACAACAAAACACATACTTCTATTCCTCCAAATGATGGAGGAAAAATAATGGATAACCCCTGAATTACACTAAGACCAACAATATATATTGCATGCCTTCAACTTGACACTTGTCACTTTCGGAGATAACTTTAGCCACTTGGTGGCTAGTTCCCATCCCTTGGGAACTTAGGATAAATAATATATCCGTAAGGTTAAACGTTTAAGAAATATTATTAAAATATTCCCCCCTTTTCCCTTTTTCGGTGGAGTTCACCCCCCAGTCTCTTTTCGTCTGAGTTTGTCAGCACACAATGATGTAATATATTAATAACTTGAGTGTGACACACTTTATAAGAATAGACACACTAGCCTATTTGCATCCCGACTCACCAACCCAATAATCACACAAGCTCTCCGGCCTCAAAACATGTACATACATATATACATCACAATCATTCCCACACACTTGCTTGAGTGTGCACAACACTATGGAATATGCACACCCTCCCTTGATGTACAATCCACATGCACTAGCTTAGGTACGCACAACACTATGGAATGTGCACACCTTTTCTTTGATAATAAGTCTCACGCACTCCACAGGTGCGTGCAAAACCAAAACCTGGTACCAATGACTCACCAACCTATATGTACATTACATTTACACTTGTTTCCAATGGCTCACCAACTTATATGTGTTGATATTTTGATGTAACTACAAAATATATTCTTTTGTATTTGTATTGGTCAAACCTCGATAAGGTTTATTGTAGTCAAAATAAATTATTATTGGTCAAATCAGATCAAAATAAATTATTATTTTATTGTTATCCTTATTGTAAAAGTCAAAACAAACCCTCTCAGGGTTGCATCTTTTTGAGAGTCAATTATGTGTATAAATAGAGGTCGAGTTCCTCTCATTTGTACACACACACAACTCGCCTTCTCTTGTGTATTTGGAGCATAGCAAGGAAGGTCTAGTGTAGGAGGTCTTGGTTTCTTTGCCTTTGGTATCTTGGTCTTGGTCTATTTGTGGAGAGCTATAATGTGACATTATACTGGTTGAAGGAATCTATAATGAAAAATTGGTTGCTGGGTTTTCTCCCCCACGAGGGTTTCCCAGGATATATCTTGTGTTTTGTGATTGTTTATCTTCCAATGATCCTATTACATGCAATTGTTAATGAATGTTAAATAAGATAACTATAACTTATAAAATTCTAACATGGTATCAGAGTAGGCCTGAATAGAAGAAAATTCACACACACACACACACACACACACACACACATATAAGACAAAAGAAGATGTTTTTCTTGATAGGAGTGGTTTCTGAATAAGACAATACCACCAACAAGTGCGTCCTAGTGGAGCACATCTTTTCCCTGTATCAGATCTTTAGAATCCATAATTTGTGATTTAGGGGTAGGATGACTAATGGAACCAATATTGATGAGAAGATGGAGGGAGATGACAACTTCAAATACTGGAGGTACAAAGTATTCCTCCTCCTAGAATAACATGATCTAGAGAAGTTCACTAAATAATAGGGTTCAAAACCAGAGGGAGATGAGGCTAAAGCAAAGCACAAGAAGGATATGGTTCAAGCAAAGAAGATTATTGCAGATTCCATTAAGGACCATTTTATTCATCACATATCTTCATTATCCACTCTAAAAGAAATGATGGATGCATTAACCCGTCTGTTTGAAGTAAACAACATCAACCAAATAATAACCTTAAGAACTCAATTAAATAATGTGAGGATGCGAAATTCAAAAACCATCCACTCTTACTTCTCAAAAGTGAACCAGATCAAGGAGCATATAGAATCCATTGGTGATATAGTGAATGGCGAAGAATTGGTGATGATCACCTTGAATGGCCTCCCAAGGTCATGGGATGCATTTATTGAAGGGATATTCTCAAGAAGGAAGCTACCCAAGTTCAGTAGGCTATGGGAAGATTGCAACCAAGAAGAATCAAGGAAGGAAGCAAGACAAGAGAAGATGAGAGATTATGATCAAGCCCTAGCCTCCCACACCAGAAAAGGAAAGAGAAAGAAAGAACCCTCCTCACCCAAGAATTTTCAGAAGGGCTGAAGAAATAACCCAAATATTAAATGTTTCTATTGTCATAAAATGGGACACATTGCTAAGAATTGTTCCCTTATTTAGAGACCAAGGGAAAAGAAAGGAGGTAAAAGGCATCATGTTCATACAACTAAAGATGATGATCCACCCAAGAAGGTTGCAAAGGAATATGAATCAAGTGATGAGGAGTATGTTCTTAAATCATCCCTTACATGAACTATCACTCATGGAAGTGAAATTTGGTTGGTGGAAAATGGTGCTTCCAAGCACATGATAGGTTATAAAGACTCCTTGTCTAACCTTACTCATAAGGATTCACTGCACAAGGTGAAATTGTGAGATGACTATCAGTATCCGATAAAAGGAGTAGGAGAAGCCTCCTACAAGTTAGACTAAGGAAATCCATTGAAGATGAAGGAAGTTCTCTATGTTCCTGGATTGAATAAGAACCTTCTCTCGATTTCAACATTGGATGAGAAGGGTTACAAAGTTGCATTTGTTGATGGACAAGTTCTTATGTGGACTAGAGGGAAGAATTTTGATGATGTTGTGGTGATTGGAGTTCAAGAGGGATGACTTTGCAAATTTAAGGGTGATCAGATTCAACATTAATTCACGACACTGTGAATCCTAGTGAATTATGGCATAGGAGATTTGCTCACCTACATTACAAGGCCCTACCGAGTGTGAGAAATATGGTGACGAGACTGTTGATGGGTCCTAAATCCATTTAACTCAACAGTAGGAACCAAACCCGCCATCGAGGCCCAATTAGACTCTGCAGCGTTTAATGGTGGAATGGTTCTCCAGATCTTGAGATCCGACCGAAATAATTGATGGGATTTACGTTTTCTTGTGAAGGTTTTCTCCTTTGGTTTGAACATTCTCTTTTTGTGTTTTCTCTTAGGCAGGACTGATATAAGATAAAGCCAGTGTAAACCAACTAGGTGACAAAGTGGGAAAAAACTAAACTACTGGAGAAGAGGCTGATCTTGGGATAACCCTTTACTCTAGCATGCATGCAATGATCGTCTATCACAGGCCTAGTACTAATACGTTAACCGTGTGAGTATTCCAATTACTGATTGAGATACAAATTATTAGAAGAAAACATGCATGTGATAAGCGATGGAAAGTAAAATAATTCACTCAACCCTAATCATCAATCACATAATAACACAAAGATTTATTTTCATCATTAAAGAAAGAACTGTAAAACATTGCATCATATAACTTATTAATAGATTTATTAACTCTTACACGTTACAACATCCATTCATGAGATGAAATAGGAAATAGTTCTTCTCCACATCCAATCATACACGCATTTGATGAAAACATAAACTTGTCTCTGGTCCAAAAGGACTTCTCAATTAAAGGCAGCTCTGAAATAGTTCTTAACAAAACCAAAAAATGAGAGTTTCTTGAAACAACCATCGACCCTTCACTAATCGGTTGATGCTCCTATTTATAACATAAAATTAACTAAAAATAACGGATAAAGTGCAGATAAGTAAAACAAAATTCTCCATGTGGTGTTTTATCTTATCAGTTTGTCTAAGAGTCATCTCAAGATATCACTTAAGAGGGTGACTCTTCTCATACTTCGACCACTTGATGAATAGATCCTCGCAGGTGTTGACGTATGGGAATCTATGCTGTTCCATCAGGGATGAGTAAATTTCTCTTATCTCTATCGCATGTGCCTGATACTTGACTATACTGGCACTTAACTGCTGAAACATAGCTTGAGCTTTGATTGGGTGCTCCATGAACTGTCGCACCTGACCTAGTGCCATATCTATCACCTTATCTATTTCCTCGGCCCATAATGCATCTTGCTCGGTGTGTGAATTGACTATGTCATGCAAGTGGACAAAGTCGTCGGGCATGCCAAACTCGGGGAGGCCGATGTCTTTCATTACCTGGTTGATCTTGATCCAGTTTTTCTCACACTTGGCCCACTTTTCCTGGATTTCCCGATGAGGTTCCCAAGCCATTTTTGCCCAATACTTGGCCGATTTCCTTATGCGATCAATGCTACTCTCTTTTAACACCCGAATGCCATGTTCGTCTATATCTCGACCCTGCTGTACCACACCGATGTAGTCGACTCTCTCCACAGCTTGTTGTGCTTTCTCGTACCACCGCTCCATATCTTTGCATGTCGCAAGTGCCATGAGGGTGTATTCCTGGAGCTCAGCTATCCTAGTAGTGAATATATTCCGCTCATCTGTAAACTTGCTATAGGCCTCTTGGAATTCGCTTCTTAGGAACACCGTTGCCTGTGTGGTGTCTTGATAGTATTTCGCCAAGTGGTGCAAATGTTCTAATTCCTTTAGGGCAATGACCATATCCTCTTCATCTCTTTTATCTCTGTCCAGGGTGGCATCTGTGATGGGCATCCCTGTGTCGATGAGTTCAGACGTCTTAGCATGCTCTGTGTCGATCAAATGTTACTCTGTAGTGATGAGGATGGAGCGATCTAAAGTGATCCTCCTCTTCTTGGTGGTTCTTTGGACGATAACCTTTCTTTTATGATAATAAGCTATGGCATGTATGTCGGCTACTTCGTCCACGGGTTTGGGAATCTATTGATCCCCCAATGTGAGTGCATTTCCCAGACTCCCAATGGTATATACTTTTTCAGGGCTAGGTTCTTGAGCTTCATCCTTGTGTTCTGAAGGCCCAACTTCTATCTGTCACTCATCGGGGGTTTGGGTACCGATTGAAATTGAGGCATCAGGGGTATGCTCGGTACTTACTTGATTATCGGTCATTGATTCACCGATTCCCTACTACTGTACTTCTTCATTTTGTTCACCCGACCCTGGCTCGTCCTTCAAGTTGTCTGCTTGAGTCTTTGGTGCATTGGGAAACTGAGTGTCTAAGACACTTTCGACTTCTCGTTCACTCTGTGGGAACCCCTGACTTTGAGAATTGAGAATCGGGGAAGATGTCTTCTCTGGCTCTTTTTCCACTTAGATACACATGAGAGTCATAAGGGATACCTTCGGGCTCTGATCATCATCATATATTTTTATCATCTCGCTTAAGGGATTTGATAGACTTGTCCTCCCTGATGTTTTGACTATCTCTGGTTGAGCCGAAACACCTGTCGGTGATCTATCCAGTGGAGTTGTAAACTCAGGGTCGTCTAACTGAGTAATGTCATCAAGATCTATGAATTGAGGGCCTCTTGGGCCCGTCTGTCTTCTATCTAGATTGTCTTCAGGGAGCCTTGTTATGTTTAGGCCATCCGGGTCATCTTGCAGCTGATCAATTATTTGCTGCGCAAGTTCTAACATGAGTAACCCCCTCTCCTGTGCATCCTAAGCCTTGGGGGACTTCTATCTTACACCAGGGTTACTCGGGGAACCTCTTCTATTTCGACCACTAACTGGGGGGCTTCTGCTACTTCAATCACTATCATTTCTTCCCTAGCCTTGAGGGCCCCTTGAGCCGATTGTTCTAGGATAGCTGTCTATTCATCCAAGCTCATGGCTTTGAACCTGGTCATCTTAGGGTCGACCATCCTTACCACAACTTCATCCCAATCCTGAGCGTTTTCCATGAAGACGTCATCTTCAAACTTGTCGTGGGTGTATGGCTAGTAGGATGACACCTGCAATGCATGCTTCAAAACTAGACCCTTTGGTTTATGCTTGCAGAAATGACTGGTATGGAATCAAAAATCCAACTGACTTAGTCATTCCTTCTTAGCTTGAGCGGTGTCTTTTACTAGGTAGAAACCTATATGGAATCCATAAGGTATAAATGCCCGCTTCTTATCTTTCACCAGGGTAGTATTGTAACCTTGTAGTATGGTCTTGTAGAAAATTCCCCCCACAACACGCCGGTCAGGGACATGTGCTGGTAGGAGATGAGGTGATCCAGTGGCCCCGAATACCCTAATGTAGGTATCATGTTCATCCAGATACCAGTGGGCAACCTTTTCTATCACCTTTTTTGCCGCAACCGATAACCTCGGGCACTCTTTCTTGAAAAGAATAAAATGAATGCACGCAATGAATTCATCGTAGATGAGGGAGTATGATTTTTTGTACTTGTTCTCCCATAAGATGATGAAATTAACGTGGACCGAGAGTTATGAGGCATGCCATATCAAGTTCATGCCGCCAAAGACATTTCTGGCACATATGATGTCTAATAAATACGAAGCCATGTAGAAGGATGGAGTCTCTCCTTCTCTCGGCATTTGAGCTTATTGTATGCAGATGCTCAACTACTTTGAAATGATGGATCCCCAGTTGAAATCTCTCCCAGAAATGGGCACTGTGTAAGCTAGAGGCATCCATGCCTCTGAAAACCTAAAACATTCTTTCTCCCCATACAACTGATAGATGAGGGCCATTAGATAGATATACGACTCCCTTAAGTTGGCCATTTGGTACCAGCCAGAGGTTCGATTGGTTTATTTTTTATCTTCTCTCCACCATGAAGCCATCACCCGATCGGTGTCATGGCGCTCGTAGAATTTTACGACGAAATCGGTGTTCAGTCACTCCTTCGGGTCTCTAAGATTGTAATAACTCTGTACCTCTACCAGAAGGAAAACCCTGACACACTCGCCATTGACGTCGTTAATCAAACACTTTTGTGTGTTTGTGTGGTCGATGAGCCACTTTAGGAGTTCTATGCAGGGGAACACTGGAGTTCTGCTTGCCACCATGTGCAAGTATGATCTTCAAATGTTCGGAAAAACTTCATCATCGAGCTTTCTCATATCGGGGTCACCGTGGGGGATATATTCCGGGAATTATTCCCGGCTTATCTTCTTGAAAATTTCTCCCCAGTGTGGGAGTGCTACCTTGGTCCCTGTGCTTTCTTCCGTGTCTCCAAAGGCCGGAGGTTGAGTGAAAACTTTCTTGGTGGATGTCCTGATGACTGGTTCCAACCTTGGGGAAAATTCTAATTGTTTTACGGCCATTGGGGAAGAGCCTTCTCCCACCTCTGGTTCCTTTAGCTTCAACACTCTTGGAGATTGCCTGGTGGTTGGTTTTCTTGGAGGTATCATCCTTGCAATCGAAAAAATCCTCTAGGGATGGTGTACATAGTGACATTGGATAAAAAATGTATATACGAAGTGAAAACAAAGAAAATATAGTCTGGTACATACCTGTAACTTCTTGCCAAACCTTGTAGTTTGATACTCACGAGATCTCGAAAGCTTTTGAATTTCTCATCTCGCTCCTCTGGATGCTCTAGAACTCCTTTGCATGCATAATTGTCTCGTTTACAATGGCTCAAGATAAATTAAATGGGGAAGAACTCACCGTGTCGTATCAACCAATTAATTCAGGTGATGAGTGAAATTCAAACAAATCTACAACCGAATTTCTGCAATTTAATTCATCGTGGGTTGACGGAAAAGGCACGGAGGGTGGTGTGTTCTATCGGTAATTTCAAATGACCTTTTGATTTACACACGAAGCAACAACTAATGTGATATTTGGAATTAATTAGTCCCTTAAATGCTCCGAATCTAAACGTATCTAGCGCTAAAACGTTCCATCATGTCGCTTTCCTAGTGGGTGGATCGGGGATCGACAATGTGTTATGAGTGTTTTCATTGATATCCTTCTGGGAAAAATCCCCGACGCTGATCGATTTCATCGTACGGTGCTGACGTGGAGAAACTAGCTTGGGACACGTGGAAATGGAGACCGGTGACTTAACTCACGAGTATTAGTCGGAGTTGGGACTTTCTTCCAATTGTGCATTCTTAAACTAAACCTGGGATTGGCGATGCTGAAAAGGTATCGGGGATCGACGATTGGGGTTAAACCTATCGTGTATTTTCCTTTGGGCTAGCATCTTCAAAAAAATTCCGATGCTGAAACGTTTTAGGAATCGGTGACCTAAGAAAACTCCTTGGAATGGTCGCAATGTTCGTCGTGATTCGATTTTCTCTGATTCCGATAAGCACCTCGGGTATCGACTATCAGCGATATCATTTCCTTTCCTTTCAAACATTACTCCCTTCACCTTTTACCGGTGCTGAAGGGGATCGATTATCAACAATATTCGTATGTGATACTTGTCGTGAAACAAAAACTTCCTTTCATCGATACCGGTGAAGATCGACGCTCGACGAATGAGGTTTTCTGAGTGATTCCTTTTCACCCTTTAATTTCTCTGGATGCCGAATCTTTGAGCGCGTCGGGTGAAGTGTTTTCACTGTTGCTTCATTATTTAAGTGTTAAGTCTTTTTTAATTCATGGGGTTTTATAGAGTTACACAAACCTGAAAAGATCATGGGATTCAATAGAACAAGCGAAGACAAAACATTTCTCAAAAGGAAAATTGAATTCAAAAAGTGCAAAGATCAAGTGGTACCCAAAATGTAGATAATTGACATAGGATTTTTAAGGTGTGTTGATTGCTCAAAAAATGAAAACCTACTGGGCGAACACAAAAACTCTATTCCTTCCTCGGGGTCGGCTGATGCAAAAGCTGATTAGGAACTTAACTGGTTTTCATCAGAGCTTCTTTTACCCTTGCATTTGGAATTTTCCCAGTTGATGCATCTAGGCTTGCCTCTAGGGTTTTTAACCTTCATTCCACCTTATTTTCCTGTGACCTTGACCCACGCCCTCTTTTGACAAGAGTTTAGTAAATCATTCACAGACACTAGGCCTTTTTTGTAATCCTCATTCATTTGCTACGGTGTTGCTCTACTTCCAGCGAGCATCCATAGCCCTAGCGGAGTCACCCTGACATCACAGACCTTGCTCCGCTGCCAGCGAGCATCCATAGCCCTGATGAATATATCTGCATACCCTCTCCTACTATGCAGTCATTTGATATAGTTGAATTTTTCTTCGGCAAAATGCCCTGAGTGAGCAGGAGAGGAGGACGCTTGTTATTTGCAAGATGAGATGGTTAAGGTGAAACTTACTAGCTCTGTCTTTGAGGTGCATGTAGTTCCTTCTAGCTTATAATATTTCCCTTAAGGTTTTTACCAAACCATAAAAAAGACACTTCCGCATGTCTCCAAGGTTGTTCATCTGCGCATGTTGGATAAAGAGTTTCTTGAAACAACCATAGGCTCCTCAACGTTTCTTGTGTTTGTATGTGAATGATGAGTTAGGAAGAGAGTGCGCTATGTCGCATGATTTGAGGTCAAACATTGTCTTGCTAAACACAATCTTTCAAAAGCATAATCGCAAAAGATAAAAAGAAAGTGTAAAATGCAAAACGACGTATCTAGAACAACACAGAAGATTTTTTTTTTTTTTAATGAAAGTATTGTTTTAGGGCTTGGCTATTTACTGGGAGAGCATCAAGTTCCCCCCTTATATTATGTTGTCGATATGTGCCTGACCCAATCTTCTCGGACACCTAGAAAGGTCTGAGCCATAGATTCTGAAGCTTAGAATGTTTGCCTTTAGGCTCATTTGCTCTGTCCCACTTCAGGACTAGGTCTTCTACTTCAAAATTCTTCTCTTTAGCCTTATGCTTATCAAACCATCTTTTAACTATCTGCTGGTGGGATATGAATTTTGATTTATCTTTTTCCCTTTCTTCTTCTAACATGAGCAGGGTGTCAATTCTTTGTTGTAATATTGACGAGGGCTGCCCTCTGGACTTCTGATAAAGTTGAAGAGATGGGAGATATAACCCGTTCGGCTTCCTATTCGTATACTAGAAAGTATGGGGAATTCCCTATAGATTCCTTGGGTGTAAATCTATCTACCCATAAAGCGTTATGGAGTATATTATGCCAATTCCTCTAGTTGTCTGCAACCGTTTTCTTCAATATCCTCACTAGGTTCTTATTAGTTGATTCTGCCACTCCATTTCCTTGTGGATAATAATTTGCAGAGTATCTAATTATGATTCCTTTGTCTAGGGAAAACTCTGTTAATAAGGTGGAAGAAAAATAAGCTACATTATCAAACACAAGAACAGAAGGGACACCAAACCTTGTGATTAGTTGTTGTTCTATGAATTGGATTACCACCTTCTCATTTACATGAGTCAGGGGGATGGCCTCTGCCCATTTAGTGAAGTAATTTGTGGCAGTAAGTATGTACTTATGCTGTTTTGAAGAACTTGGTGTAATTTCTCCTATGATATCTAACCCCCATTGCTCGAAAGGCCTAGAAATGATCACCGGTTGGAGTGGGACCGCTGCTCTCTTCTCTCTCCCAACGCTTATTTGACAAGTTTTACAGTTTCTAGCGTATGTGTGAGAATCCTTGAAAAAAGTGTGCCAATAATAGCCAACTCTCAATATCTTATGAGCGGTGGTGTTTCCTGCAAAATGTCCACCAACAGGGCCATCATGGAGCTCCTTCAGAACTTTATCTGCATCTTCACGTTCGAGGCATCTCAAAAGTACCCCATCATAATTAACCTGGAAGAGTACCGAATTTATGAGGTGATATTGTGCATATTTTAACCTAAGAGCTCTCCTTTCCCTAGGGTTGAGATTTTTTGGACAAGTCCCATGGTGTAGGAGATAAGTCAGTTTCCCATACCAAGACTCTTGTCCTGGGGAAATGTATGAAGCTTCACCACACCATAATTCCATTTCATTCTCCCATCTGGGGTCTTCATTTACTTGGTCTTGAGCTTCAGCTGCCAGTTTGCATTACCCTTGTCCTTTAACTAGTTTAGCAGGTTTGATATCTAGATCAAATTCTTGAACTACTGCCATCCAATTTCCTCTTCTTTCCCCCATTTCCTGTTGAGTAAATAGGGATCAGACTGCAGGGTGAGGCACAATTACTTTGGTGTGGTTCTTGAGGATGTAAGATCTGAAATGTTTTACTATCTTATAAACCACATAAGCTTGTTTATCTATAGAGGGATAATTTTGTTAAGCACCTTGGAGGTTAGTGCTCATGAACGATACCAGGGCTTCATTTTTGTCATCATCTATCTGAGTTAATACTGTGGCTAACGATTGGTTGGAAGCGAAAGTATAGAGGAATAAATCTTTGTTGAAATCAAGACTTCACAACACTGGGGATTTAGAGATTGCAGTTTTAATATTGCTGAAATCCTTCTTCCGTTCATCATCCCACTTAAACTCAACTTATTTACGAATAATTTTTTGTATGGGTTTGATAGTTTCCGTGAAATCGGGGGTGAACTTCCTCACAAAATTGATTTTCCCGAAGAACGACTGCATAACCTTTTTGTTGTGAGGCAATGGAAGCTAAGCTATAGCTTTAACTCTTTCTGGGTCTATGTGAATGCCTGCTTGAGATATAATGTGGCCTAATAATCTACCTTCATCGACACTGAAAATAGTTTTCTTAGGGTTTAAGGATATTCCGTATTTCCTACACCTTTAGAAAATATGGGTCAAGTGTTGGATGTGATCTTCTCTATTCTTTGAATACATAGTCACGTCGTCTAAGTACACTACTACACATTTGTTGATTATTCCTCTAAATGCTACGTCCATGGCCCTCTAGAAGGTCGCTCCTGCATTGATTAACCCAAAATTCATGCGTTTGTAAGCGAAAGTTCCCCACTTGGTTCGGAAGGTAGTTTTCAAGCGATCTTCTTTTGAAACTAGAACCTGGTTGTACCCTAAGAAACCGTCTAGTAAGGAGAAAATTTCAGAGCCAGACACGGTCTACATGAGTTTCTTCGTTGGTGGGATTGGGTAGTTGCTCTTTTCTGAAGCTCTGTTGAGATTTCTGAAATCTACGCATAGGAGAATATCCCTAGACTTTTTCCTTATAGGAACTAAATTAATTACCCATTCAGAGTGTCTAACTTGGAATATAGTTTTAGCATCTAACAATTTCTTTAACTCCTGACACATGAGAGGCTCTAGGGATGGGTGGTACTTCCATATTTTTTGTTGGAAGGGTTTTACCTCAGGATTTAAAGGGATAGTGTGCTGAATGATACATGTATCATAAGTTTTCAGATCTCGGTAGGACCACACAAAGACATCTTAATACTATCTAAAGCGTTTGAGATAAGCCTTCCTTTCCTTGTTAGATATCATCTTACCAAGGTTTACGTTTTTTGGGTTTTCCGGGGTTCTGAGATTTATGGTTTCATGCATGGGACATGAACTACCGGTCTTCGCATTTTTTGACCCCTTAAATCTTTCTTTAAGGTCAAAAAGGTTTTCTAAATTAGCTATTCCCTTCGGTATTGTGTGAGACTTTGATTTGTTGATCGATTGTTCATATGAGGGTTGGTTTCCATCGATTTTTCCTGGAACACTTCATCGTCAATGGCCAAGTCTTTAATATTGTCCTGATTGGTCAGAAATTTTATAATATGTTCGTCTCCCTCAAAAAACTTCCAATTAGAAATATTGTTGGGTACCGAGGGTTTGTAGAGCAATTTTACAGTGAATCGAGAGACTTCATAATCCTCTAGAGGTGATAGCCTTGAAGAAGCAGTGGCTAGAGAATCAACAAGAGTGTCTTTCACTCTGGGAATCGCTGTAATGTTGAAAGCTTCAAAATGCTCTATTAGCCTGTCCACTTCCTGTTGGTAATTCTTCAAGTGTGGAGAATTGCAATGCATAATATTCCTTATTTGTCTGACAATGATTTCAGAATCTTTGAAAACCTTCAATTCTTTTACTTTTAAGTCTATGGATTTCTTTAGCCGCTGTACTAGAGCTTCATACTTGACAATTTTATTCGTGCATTCGAATTCTAGTCTACAAGACATGAAATGTTGTTTGCCCTTCAGATTAACGAGGATACACCCTGCTCGTGTCCCTTCTTGTGATTTAGATCCACCAAAATATAGGGTCCAAACTTGTGGGAAACATGTATCAACTTCCCCTCTCCTATTAGTTTCCTCTTTTCCTCCTGTTAGTTCTGTGATTTCTAACGTAGTTTCTTGGCAGAAGAGGGTTTCCTCTACCATTGTCGACAATTCCTCTCAAAATCTCATTTTGGAGTTTTGAGTAAGAGGGACATCATATGAGAGAGGGTATAAGTTCCCAAAGTAGGCATCATAGGAATAATATCCTAGCACAGGGAAATCTGTCGATGAGGGTTCATTTAGGGTTTCTAGGTCAGTAATAATATGTTTTAGATATCTTTCCCTATCAATTCTGATCATATTTTTGTGTCCCTTTAAGGGTAGCCAAAGGTGTGCCCAGTTTGTGCTAAAGTATTTGTTTAACTTTTCGGACCAATCTCGACTTAAAAAAAATCCATAATCTTCTAGGATATCTACTACAATAATGTCGATCACTTGCACAAATTTAGGGTGAGTCGCTATTATGATCATCACATCTTTTAGTTCTCCCATAACGTTCACCTAGTTCTATCTAGTTGTATTACATGTTTATCGCTTTTGAGAGGAACGTCGTTTATTTTTTTGCAAATAGATAAGGGAATAACATTAGAAGATGCTCCTGAATCGACCAAGTAGTTATGGAGGTTTCTGTTGAAGACTTCAAACTTTAATAGGAATAGTGGACCAAAAGGTTTTCCCTTCTTATCTTCAGAACATGCGTTCATAGTTGGTTTATTCCTTGGGTTTGTGGGAGTCAGAGTGACCTCTTGATCAATGTTTGTTGTAGGATTGTCTACTGACTTCAAATCTTGTAACAGTAAGTCCTTTTGCTAAGGGATTCTACATATGTCCATAACTGATATATTAGCCTTCAACTTCTTCAAATCTTCAACTATGTTGTAATCCAGCTTGGGCGATTCTCGCGTATGGATATTTATAGGGTTCTTACGGGGATAAAAAGGTGCTTTAGGGTGATTGAAAGCTGGTCTTTCTCCCAAATTTTGGGTTGTAGAAAGGTCGTTTGAGACAGGTTGACCCCTACTTCATGTTTGCACAACCAAGAATTCGACAGGTGGTTCTTGAATCTCAAACAGGTCATTAGAAGGCATAGCTAGGTCAGGATCCCATATCAACATGGCTGTTTCTTCCGGTGGAGCGATTTCTTCCTGATCGACGATATTCATACTGGATTAGTTTGATTATTCGGTCAGGGAGACTTCATCTAGAAATCAGTTGGCCATCAAATTCATGGCACACACCCATTGAGGGTAGTCTCTTTCGGAGTGGTTCTCTTGGTGATAAGTGCTGAAAGACTCACTTGCTACGTTTCCCAGATTGATGTTTAAGTTAGTCGGGGGAGGTTCGATTGATTTGAAAGGTGGATTTATTTTAAAGAAAGGCTTATAGGGCCTCTGAGCTTAGTTTCCCTCCCCTGTGCTTCTCTTCATGTCTATGATTTCATTTCATATATTTTTGACCATGCGTTGGAGATCCTCTATGTCTCCACTTCCCTTCTCAGGAGATTGTTCTATTGGTTTCCCAAGGGGTCTAGTAAGAAACAGTCCTCTCCTGGGAGGAGGTTGAATTTATTTTTTAACTAATGAGGCCTGGCCTTCTTTACATCCCTTCATTTGGTATTCTATCATTTTGGCTTCTTCAAAATTCTCAGCTAGGGTTAGTTTGGCATCCCTTTTCACAAACATTGAAATAGAAGCTGGGAGAGGATTAACATATACTTCGATTTACAACTCCTGAGTAGGTTTAGCTTCAGGTTGGAATTTGTTTAATATGGTTGTAAATATTTGATTAAATTATTTGACCCTTTCCTTCGAACTCATGGTGGCAGTGAACAATTCGTCCATCAAATCTCTCGTAGTAGTTTCTTTCGCAAATTTATATAAAAAGTCTTTTTGAAACTTCATCCAACTAGTTATAGATCCTACAATAAATTTAAAATACCACGTGGAAGCTGAATTATCAAAAGTATAGGGGAACAACCTGCAAACTACGTCTTCATGTTGGACATTCATAATTCTGATAGCTAGTATGAATTTCTTGATATGATCCTCAGGCAATCCTGAGGTCTCGGGGTCAAACCTAGGAAGTAATTTCTCTGGGTGTTGGGGAAGGTTATGTACTCGTCCAAGGATGGCCAAAGCATCTCTAGCCAACCAAAATTGATTGTTTTGCGGTGGGTTTCCCCTCTTTTAATCATGGTCATTATGATCTTCCATATCGTCAGATCCTGAAAATGAGTGTTCTGAGTTAAACCCTTCCTCTTCCGAAAAATCGTTCAGCTCAGAGACATTGTCGGCTGGCGTTTTAGGGATTAGATTAAGAGGATGTTCGATTTCGATGATTGCAAAATCCATTAGGTCTTCTACTGTGTGCACAAAAAACTAGTCGGGGGTGTTGACCACTGGTTTGCTTATTTTTTGTCTTCGAGGAAGTATCGGGGCTAAGGACAGTGCACCGATATGTCGGGCATATGCTCTTGTGATTCTTCTGAATCGATTCAATTCCTCATGAGGGAGAGATTAAGGTATGTACAGAAACATGTGTTCTTCCTCAGGATTGGGTGAGTTACTCATTTCAGGAGTACTCAATGTGTGTGGGCTGTCTTGGGAATAACTAGCCATGCATGTGGGTTGTTTTGAATCTTCAGGCTGTCGGAAATATTATGTAAAATATGTATTCAACCATTCATTATTTAGGCCCTCCTTCTAGCGCCACTTTTGTTGATGGGTTCTAAATCCCTTTAACTCAAAAACATGAACCAAACCCACCACCAAGTCCCAATTAGACTCTATGACGTTTAATGGTGGAATGGTTCTCCAGATCTTGTGATTCGACCTTAATAATCGATGGGATTTACGTTTTCTTGTGAAGGCTTTCTCCTTCGGTTCAGACGTTCTATTTTTGTGTATTCTCTTAGGTAGGAATGATATAAGATAAATCCGGTGTAAACCAACTAGGTGACAAAGTGGGAACAAACTAAACTACTGGAGAAGAGGCTGAGCTTGGGATAACCCTTTACTCTAGCATGCAAGCAATGATCGTCTACCACAGGCCTAGTACTAATACATTAACCATGTGAGTATTCGAATAATTGACTGAGATACAATTTATTAGAAGAAAACTTGGATGTGATAAACGATGGCAAGTAAAATAATTCACTCAACCCTAATCATCGATCACATAATAACACAAAGATTTATTTTCATCATTAAAGAAAGAACTGTAAAACATTGCATTAGATAACTTATCAATAGATTTTGTAGCTCTTACTCGTTACAACATCCATTCATGAGACGAAATAAGAAATAGTTCTTCTCCACATCCAATCATACACGCATTTGATGAAAACATAAACTTGTCTCTAGTCCAAAAGGACTTCTCAATTAAAGGCAGCTCTGAAATAGTTCTTAACAAAACAAAAAAATGAGATTTTCTTGCAACAACCATTGACCCTTCACTAATCAGTCGATGCTCCTATTTATAACACAAAATTAACTAAAAATAGCGGCTAAAGTGCAGATAAGTAAAACAAAATTCACCACGTGGTGTTTTCTCCTATCAGTTTGTCTAAGAGTCATTTCAAGATATCCCTTAAGAGGGTGACTCTTCTTGTACTCCGACCACTTGATGAATAGATCCTCGCAGGTGTTGGCATATGGGAATCTATGCTGGGGATGAGTAAATCTCTCTTATCTCTATCGCATGTGCCCGATACTTGACTATACTGGCAATTAACTGCTACATCATAGCCTGAGCTTTGATTGGGTGCTTTATGAACTGTCGCACCTGACCTAGTGCCATATCTGTCACCTTAGCTATTTACTCAGCCCATAATGAGTCTTTCTCGATGTGCGAATTAACTATGTCGTGCAAGTCGAAAAAGTCGTCGGGCATGCTAAACTCGGGGAGGCTGATGTCTTTCATTACCTGGTTGATCTTGACCTAGTTTTTCTCGCACTTGGACCACTTTTCCTGGATTTCACGATGAGGTTCCTGAGCATTTTTTCCCAATACTCGGTCGATTTCCTTATGTGATCAAGGCTACTCTCTTTTAACACCCAAATTCTGTGTTCCTCTGTATCTTGGCCCTATTGGACCGCACCGATGTAATCGAATCTCTCCATGTCTTGTTGCGCTTTCTCATACCACCGCTCCATATATTTTCATGTCGCAAGTGCCATGAGGGTGTCTTCCTAGAGCTCGTCTATCCTAGTAGTGAATAGATGCCACTCATCTGTAAACTTGCTGTAGGCCTCCTGGAATTCGCTTCTTAGAATCACCGCGACCTGTGTGGTGTCCTGATAGTATTTTTCCAAGTGGCATAAATGTTCCAATAACTTCAGGGAAGTGGCCAACTCCTCTTCATCTCTTTTAGCTTTGTCCAGGGTGGCATCTATGATGGCCATCCATGCACCGATGAGTTTAGACATCTTAGCATGCTCTGTGTTGATCAGATGTTGCTTTGTAGTGATGAGGATGGAGCGATCTAAAGTGATCCTCCTCCTCTTGGTGGTTCTATGGATGATAGCATTTATTTTCCGATCATAAGCTATGGCATGTATGTTGGCTACTTCATCCACAGGTTCAGGAATCTGATGATCCCCCATGTGAGTGTATTTCCTAGACTCCCGATGGTATATACTTGTTCAGGGATAGGTTCTTGAGATTCATCCTTGTGTTCTGAAGGCCCAACTTCTGTCTGTCGCTCATTGGGGGTTTGGGTACCGATTGAAATTGAAGCATCGTGGGTATGATTGATACTTACTTGATCATCAATCGTTGAGTCACTGATTCCCTGCTGCGGTACTTCTTCATTTTGTTTGCTTGACCCTGGCTCGTCCTTCGAGCTATCCACTTGAGTCTCTGGCACATTGGGCAACTGAGTTTCTAAGACACTTTCAACTTCTCATTCACTCTGTGGGAACCCATGACTTTGAGAATCAGGAATCGGGGAAGATGTCTTCTCTGACTCTTTTTCCTCTTCGATACACAGGAGAGTCACAAGGGATACCTCTAGGATCTCATCATCATCATATATTTTTATCAGCTCTCTTAATGGATTTGATGAACTTGTCCTCCCTGATGTTCCAACTATCTCTGGTTGAGCCGAAACACCCATCGATGATCCGACCAGATCTCATTAGAGATGCATTAAGATATGTTCCAAATATGTTGCATGTTTGTGTGATATCATGGATGAAAAACCATCCAGTTATGAAGAGGCTACAAAAAAGAGGGTATGGAAGGATGCCATGGGGGAGGAATATCAGTCCATAGTAAAGAATGATGTCTGGGATGTGGTCCCCATACTAAAATATAAATAAATAGTAAGTTCAAAATGGATCTACAAGATGAAACATGTAGCTGATGGCAGTATTGAAAAGTATAAGGCTAGATTTGTGGCTCGATGATCCTCTCAGAAGGAGGGAACTGACTATGAGAATACATTTTCTCCCATGGTGAGATATACCTCAATCAAGACTATAATTTGGTTGGCCGCAATAATGAAATGGAAGGTGCATCAGATGGATGTGAAGAAAATCTTATTGAATGGTGAAATAAAAGAGGAAGAATATGTGGAGCAGTCACAAGGGTTCGAGGTACATAACAGGGGGACGCATGTGTGCATATTTAAGAAGGATTTATATGGATTAAATCAGGCACCTAGAGCATGGTATGGAAGGATCGAAAATTCTCTGGTGGGATTAGTATTTACAAAGAGCAGTGCATATCCTAACCTTTACTTTAAGGTTGTGGATGATTTCCCACTAATACTACTACTGTATGTGGATGAACTATTTCTAAGATGTGTGGAAAAGCTCATCTCAGAGTGTAAGAGAAAACTAGCAATTGAGTTTGAGATGAAAGATGTTGGATGATGCATTAATTTTTGGGTCTCAAGGTATGGCAGAGACATGATGAGATCTTTTTGAATCAAGAGAAGTATGCAGTGGAAATCCTGAAGAGGTTCGAGATGTTGGATTGCAAGGCAATTGCTACACCTATGGTATCAAATCTGAATTTGTTGCAGAATATGACTTTAGAGACTGTGGATGTTACTTTATACATGTAGATGGTGGGTTCATTGATGTACTTCATGGACAAGAGACTCAATATATGTTTTGCTGTGAACACCCTAAGTCAGTATATGGAGCATCCCAAGCAGGTTCATTTGGTCGTAACAAAACATGTGATGAGGTACCTTAAGGGTACATTGAATTATGGTCTCAGGTATGTGACAGACCATGATTTCGATTTATATGGATATTCAGATTTAGATTGGGCCGACAATATTCCTGATCAGAAGAGTACTTTGGAATATTGCTTCAGTCTAGGCTCCAATATGGTTTCTTGGAGCATCAAGAAGCAGTCATGTGTAACACTCAGTACATATGAGGCTGAATATGTGGAAGCATGTGCAACATGTAGAGAAGAAGTGTGGCTTCAGAAGCTGTTTTTTGGGTTATTTGGTCTCAAACTGGAGACAACCTGCATTTTGTGTGACAACCAGAGTTGCATGAAGTTTTCAGAGAATCTGGTGTTCCATGATAGGTCGAAGCATATCGAGATCAAATATCACTATATCATGGATATGGTGCATAGGGGAGAAGTGAGGCTCTAGTACGTGACTACCGAGGAACAAGTTGCAGACGTGTTGACCAAGCCATTGTCGAGGATGGATTTCAAGCACTTTAGGGAGATGGGCTTGGTCCCTCCTCAGAGGGAGTGACGAGGTACATATGCATTATGGGGTAGTGGATGTCCTGGGGACATGTTGTAGCTATTTGAGAGCTACCCACAAGCCTTGGATGCATTGGCTATGAAGTCACAGGGGTGCACATGATGAGGTACAAATGAATTACGGGGTAGTGGATGTCATGGTGACATATGGAAGCTATTTGAGATCTACCCACAGGCCTTGAATGCATTGGTTGTGAAGTCACGTTGTATTATGGATATCGGATGATGTATAGATTCATATGTTCAACAGTCAATGGTCATTATCTTGTGTGGAAACAAAGAATACCTTCCTAGTTAAGAGGGAGTGTTGATATTTTGATGTAACTACAGAATATATTCTTTTGTATTTGTATTGGTCAAGCCTCGAGAAGGTTACTGTAATATTATTGTATAAATCAACTCAAAAGAAATTATTATTTTATTTTTATCCTTATTGTAAAATTCAAAACAATCCCTCTCAGGGTTGCGTCTTTTCAGGAGTCAATTATGTGTATAAATAGAGGTCGAGTTCCTCTCATTTGTACACACACACAAATTTCCTTCTCTTGTGTTTTTGGAGCATAGCAAGGAAGGTATAACACAAGAGGTCTTGGTTTCTTGGTCTTTGGTATCTTGTCTTGGTCTATTTGTGGAGAGATATAACATGACATTGTATTGGTTGAAGGAATCTATATTGAAGAATTAGTTTCCAAGTTTTCTCCCCCACGAGGGTTTCCCAGGATATATCTTGTATTTTGTGATTGTTTATCTTTTAGTGACCCTATTACATGCAATTGTTAATGAATGTTAAAGAATATAACTGTAACTTCTAAAATTCTAACAATATGGACCATTACACCACGCACTACTCAGGTGTGAGAAAAACCCAAAATGACTTACCGACCTATATGCGCAACTAAAAATGTGGTTTGGATTAGGGACATTAAACCAAAGACCTCCCATACTCAACTCTTATCTTCCATCCTGCATTGGAGGCATTCTTTCTTGGAGATTTGTCAAAGTCTACTTGATGTTTGGAGAAGAATATTGACCGAAGTTGAAGCTTTTGGGGACCAAAATCTTGCAAATGGGGAGGTGTGATTTGAATTGGATCCTCTCCAAACTTTTTAATAAGAACTTAGTTTCTTTCCTTTTTGTAAATTTTATAAGCATTCCATTTTTATTTTATTTTGTCTATTTGGAAAAATTTAGAAGTGGAAATAAACCATTGTCATGGTTGGCCTTCCAAAGGAAACCCATTAAAAATGAAGGTTGCAGTGAAGAAGGACATCAACAAGGATATGGAAGGATAAATGGGGAAGGACAATAGTAGAAATGAGAGCTCGAAGAGGGAAACCCACTTGAATTTGAGTGGATGAAAGAGTTAATGAGCTTGTCCATGGTGAGCGAAGGTGTCTCCAAGCCATGACCATATACAATTTTTCATTGTTAGTGAGTAACAATACACAAAATTTGTGTATAGCTCACCCCTTTGTAATTTTCTTTTGAGCATAATAAAAATCCCATTTAAATATTGAAATCTGTGAGCTAATACAATCAGTGCTTTGGGTATTTTGGTTATGAGTTGTAAAAATCTATGCATACTCCGTTGAAGTATGTTTTCAGCCTATAACACCTATCCATATCCAACTTTTGCTTGCTGGGTATTTTATCCTCCGCCTGCACGAATTTACAGACCCTTACACATTTTATCCTATGCATGGGAAAATTTACATCCCCTTGGGTAGTTTATTCACTTCCTGGATGCCTCCACTCGCTCGTTGGTCAATTATTTCCATCCTGCAATTTATAAATCCATTTTTACACTCACAACGATTCTTCTTTTCGAAGCACAATCTATAAATACATTTTTGCAGTTTTGTAGCAAAGTGTTTTCCTAACTTAGAGTTGGCGTGTAGAGCAGGATATTTTTCTGATCCAAGTGTTATGTGACATGATGTTAATTTCCTTTAGAGTTGAAACTCATATTGATTGTAGAAGAACATAAATAGAGGCTATGTAAGCTGTTGAAGAGGCTACAAAATCTGTTGCTAGGGAAGCTATTTTCTATAAAAGTTGTTTCTACGGAAGCTATTGAAGAGGAAACAAATTCAATTAAAAAAAACATCAATTGAAGAAGAATCCGTGTTGGTGAGACAGGCAGGCCATAGGCCTATAATTTATGGATCAAACAAGGAGGAATAATCAAAACTAAAGAGAAGCTTGAGATTTTAGTGCCCGAAACCAAATTCAAACACTGAGAAGAATGAGAAGGAGAGAATAGGTTGAGAGGAGTCTTATCCTTCCAACCTAGGTTTGATACCACCTCATCCTTATCGATATCTTTCCTCCTTTGTGTTTTAATGGGACTATGACGCTATTGCACCTAGGTGGGGAGGATAACACTCCTTTCAACCACTGGGGCTAGACATAATTGAGAAGGGAAAGAATGTTTGATAAATAGGGTATTTCCACACAGGCTAGACGCCTTAAGGTAACTTCTCATACAAACAAGTCAAATATTAGTTGACCAATGTATTAAGTAGTTGTTGCAATGAGAAATAGTTTAGATGAAAAACCAGTCATACCAAAGTTTTCATAAGTCATTTCTATGAGAAATACAAACTTATGGAAGAGACGATGGCCCAAATTTCTTAAATTTATACAACCTGGTAATATCATTAACAATTCCAATTGCCAGGACATGCTTAGGAATTTTTAAATCTTTGATTACAACTTGGTGAGGTGAAAAATTATACTATTTTACATTCACTTGAATGAGTGATTTGATACACTAATAGAAGGTTGCATGAAATGTTTGGAACCCATAACACATCATTAAAATAACCATCATCTAGTTGAACGATTCTAGATGCTAAAACATTAAGAGATCTATCATCACCAACAAATATTTGTTTGGTGTTACATGTATTCAGAGTAGAAAACATGGATTTAACCTTAGCTATATGACAAGATGCTCCATAATCAATAAGACACTCATTATAATAAGAATCAAGATTGATGTTATGTTTCTTTATTGTTTCTTCTAAGGCTTCCATATTCTCGAACATTTAGACTCCACATGACCATATATCCTACAAAAATTACAATGTCTCTTAGTGTTCTTTCCTTTTGATTTAGTTCCTTTATCATCATTGGTAGTAGGAGCCGATCGAGGTGGTTTGAGACCCTTGTTTTGTTTATTGTTGTGAGGATGTTACTTCTTCATATTCTTGGCTTTATCCTTCTATTATGCCACTAAGACTTTGTTAGATATACATGTAGATATTATCACTCCAAGATGCAAGAATTTATCTCGCTCTCTAATTAAAGAATAAAAAAATGATTCAAGAGAAGGCATTTTGTAAGTATCCGCTTAACTAATAAAAGCTTCTCCGATGGAGTGAAAAGTATAGAAAAAAACAAAACAGTTAGTGCCAAGATTAGTGAAAATAACATATGTAAGTTGGAATTTGTGTTGATTATCTTACATTATACAAGTAAAAGTCAAAGTGTTTTGAACTTTGATAAATAAATTCAATTATGTAAGAGAAATCATAGGGATTTAAAGCAATCAATTATTTCCTGAACTGGTGGGCTCGAATCTCATTGTGTTTAACATACACAATATCCATCTTTTTCCATGTTTCATATGGTGTCCTAATTCCTTGAAGGTGAAACTAAAGATCATTGGAGATGAACATTTTGATTAATAGACGTGCTTTGTCATTTTATCATCCCATTTGGATCTCTTTAATGCACCAAGAGGGGAAATTTCTATTCCCAAGGTAACCCGGTAAAGTCTCAAACTTCATAGTATATCCTCAATATGAGATTCCATGAGAAGTAGTTTGAATTGGTAAGCAAGATATCTTTAAAAATTGTCTATGCAAATGGAAAACTATAAAAAAAAAGCAGTTTAAAAAAAAACAACGCTGAAAATGGAGTCCAGATGTCAAGGTTATGCCCTTTTGAAGAAAGGCATAAAAACGAACCAAGGTGTTACATTGCAAGTGGAGGTTGATCAACGTGGTGATGGGTGTGCAATGAGTAATTTTTTTTATCTTTCTTCTCTAACTTTCCCTATAAGCTCATTTTTACAAATAAATTATTTTTATAATGTAATGACCACTTTTAAAAATAAGTGAGAATCACTTTTACCATGAAGTTACTTTATAAATTAAACCGTTCGGCTTGATTATGGGCCTAACCTAATGGGGACATCAAGTGAGGCCCTAAACAGTCTCCTGACCAGGGATTCGACCTCAGAACCTCATGCTAGCAAACAACGACACTCATCCACTTGAGCTAACCCACCGGGCTATTAATAAAGTAGATTTTAACCAAGTGAACTTATACAAAATCTATAATAAATGTTAAGAAGGAGAGGGAGATTTTTTTTTCACTCTTTTCCTTGAAGTACATGTTTACCCCTAAAATCCTTGAAGTTTACTTTTAAAATTTCAACACAACTAAACACAAACAAACAATTTTTTTTGAAAAATCAAATTCAAAATTTTATAAACTCATAATTATTGATTGGTATATCCCAAAAATATAACCTTTTTTCTTGTTTTTGTTTTTGGTTTGATGAGATCGCACAAGATGTAAGGTAAAGAGAATACATACAAAAGAAAAACAAACTACTCTATTTATAATTTATGGTTCATAGTTAAAACCCAAAGTTAAATCTTAAAGCAAAAAACAAAGGTAACAAAACCGACTAGCTAAGCACATAAAAATAAAAATGTAAAGAAAATAGAAAATGAGACAAGAAAACAAGTCTCATTCTTATTTATTTAATTTTACATATGTACATCCAATTCTAGCAAGTCATCAGTTAGAAAGGTTGGAACAATAATATGGTGTTAAGAACCAAATATCAATATAGCATAGAAAAACCTCATGATAAGTACTTAACGCCTTGAAAAAGAGAGAATTTCAGATAATAAGCCTCTTCAAGGGGGCAACCTCCTTATACACCGCATAAATGTCCTAGTACAAGATGATTCCAAATGAAAATGTCTCCTTGTTATATATAGGAGACCGGGAGGTACAATTACAACTAATGGACTCAAGCCGACATAAATAAAATAACATTACTAATGTAATATGCCCCAATTAAGGGGTAATGAGCCACTATTTAGGGCTTAACATGCCCCTCCTCTTTAGACAAGTGTTGTCCGCAACGCTTGAGTAATTATGGATGCTTCTATGTAAAAGACTCATCTTCCCAAGTGGAATATTCAGCTGGAAGTTTCCTCCACTTAATGAGATACTCTGAAATGGATCTATTCCTCAGCTGGTGAATTATTGTGTTAGTGATGGCTTCAGGCTCCAATATGATTTTTCCTTCCTTGTCAAGTTCTGGAAATATAGTTTGAATTGGGATCTTGTCACCTATAACCTTCTTTACGCATGAAACATGGAAAACTGGGTGTACTCGTGAGGATGCATGCAACTCCAATTTGTATGCCATAGTACCAATATTTTGCAACACCTTATAAGGACCATAGTACTTTGGTGATAATTTATTATCATTCTTGGCTTGCTTGAGGGACATTTGTTTGTATGGTTGTAGTCTTAAAATCACCCAATCCCCTACTTCAAAACTTCTTTCACTACGATGTTGATATGCTTGTTGTTTCATGCGATTTTGTGCCATGGTTAGGTTGTCCTTTAAGATTTGGAGAACTTGTTGTTGATGCTCGATGTGATCTTCCACTGCTTGAACCTTAGATTTTTATTTTAGAGAAGAAGTGATGGAAGGAGGGTGGTATCCATAGAGTGCCATAAACGATGTCATTTTTGTTGCAGTATGAAAGGAAATGTTATACCACCATTCTTCCAAGGGTAACAATTTGAACCATTGTGTTTGTTTATCAGAGACAAAGCAACGAAGGTAGCCTTCCATAAATTTGTTCACTATCTTAGTTTGTCCATCAGATTGAGGATGATAGGATGAGCTATGATCCAATTAAGTACCCAAACAAGAAAATAATTCTGTCCAAAAATGTCCAGTGAAGATAGGATCTCTGTCACTTACAATAATCTTTGAAGGGATGAGAGAGTGCACAAAAGTGTCTCTATGAATGCGGTGGAAACTGTACTGTCTTTGAAGGGATGAGAGAGTGCACAAAAGTGTGCATACTTGGTCATTCTATCAACAATCACCATTATGACACTCTTTCCTTCAGACTTCGGTAACCCTATGATGAAATCCATGGAAACCTCCTCCCAACTCTGACTTGGGATGGCTAATGGTTGTAAAAGACCAGGGGTCTTAATTGTTTCCACTTTATTTTGTTGGAAAACCAAACATTCTGCTATAAACCTTTGAACATCAGTTTTAAGGCTATCCCAAAAAAATTCCTTCTTGACCCTATGGTAGGTTTTCAAAAATCCTGAGTGCCCTCCTACTGGAGAGGTGTGCAATTCCAATAGTACCATTTGTTTGAGTTGGGAGTTCTTACATAAATATAAGCGATCTTTGTACCATATTGAATCATTTTTCCATGTAAATGTATCTGATGCACTAGAATCCTGTTGAAACCTTTGAATGAGAGTCCTCACATTTTTGTCATTCTTCTATTCCTCCCTTGCTTCTATTATACAAACGGGTTAGATGATTGAGATAACACAAAGAAAGGCCTCAACATATTCATCCTTTTTTGAGAGTGCATCTGCCACAACATTTTTCTTCTCTTTTTTATAAATGATTTCAAAATCATAACCCAATATCTTGGTCACCCATTTCTGTTGTTCCTCGTAAGATAGTCTTTGTTCCAAGAAGTATTTAATACTATCATGATATATTTTGACCTTGAAGTGCCTACCGATTAGGTAAGGGTGCCATTTCTTCAATGCATGTAGTATTCCCATCATTTCTTTCTCATAAATGGGTTTGTGTAAGTCCTTTCCCTTAAGTGGCTGACTTTCAAAATCCAGGGGCCTTCCTTCTTGCATTAGGACAGAACCAATTCCATTTCTCGAGGCATCACATTCCATAATAAAGGTTTTTGTGAAGTATGGTGTGGTAAAGACATGAGCTTTACACATCACCTCTTTAAGTTGTTCAAAAGCTTTAGCTGCCTCTGGAGTCCATGAAAATGTATCCTTATTAGTTAGTGTCATTAAAGGTGTTTCTATTCTCCCATAGTTTCGAACAAGCTTGTGGTAGTAACCTGTCAAACCCAAAAATCCTCTAAGATTCTTCAATGTTTTGGGGATCGACTAGTCCATCATGGCCTTAATATTATTAGGGTCTACCTTGACACCTTCATGAGATACAATATGACCCAAATACTCTACCTCCTTCACCCCAAGGAAACATTTGGATGGTTTGACATATAGTTGTTGCTCCTTTAGTAGTTGTAGCACCTTGTCAACATGTCACACATGATCCTCCCAAGACTTGCTATAGATTAGTATATCATCAAAAAATACTAACACAAATTTTTGAAGGAAGGGATTGAAAATGGAATTCATCAACCCTTGGAATGTGGAAGGTGCATTTGTAAGGCCAAAAGGCATGATCAAAAATTCATAATGGCCTTCATGAGTTTGGAATGTTGTTTTTGGGATAACTTCTTCCTTCATTCTAATATGATGATACCCTAAATGAAGATCCAACTTTGTGAAATAGATTGCTCCATGTAGTTCATATAACAATTCATCAATGACAGAAATGGGAAACTTATCTTTAATAGTGATCTTGTTGAGCTCTCTATAATCTGGACACATACACCATGAGACATCTTTCTTGAATACCATTACCACTGGTGCAGAGTAAGAACTTTGGCTAGGTCTAATAATTCCAGCCTCTAAAATTTCTTCAACCATACGCTAAATTTCACTCTTCTGGGCATAAGGGTATTTGTACGGCCTGATGTTAGGAGGAACACTCCCAGGAATTAGGTGAATATCATGATCATGATTTCGAGTGGGTGGAATACCTTTAGGAATATCTTCAAATACTTTGGAATGATTATCAATGATCCCTTGGAGATCTAGGGGAATATATGGCTTAGATGTTTGAACATATAGTGAGCATAGTTGTGCAATAACACCTTGATGCCCCTTTTTCAATAATTTTGTCATGCCATTAGAGATTATCACCTTACTGGTTTTCCCTGTGATACCTCTTAACTCAATTTATTTTCCTTCCAATGAAAATTTCATGAAAAGTTCTTGAAAATTAAAATCCACTATTCCTAATGATTGTAACCATTCGATTCGTAGTACGACATCAACACCACCTATAGGTATAGCAATCATTGGAATATTCATTACATATTCCCCCATAGTAAGATTGATATTATTTCATTTTCCTGAGCAATTGATAGTTCTTCCATCTGAAATCATTACTTGAAACTCTGGCACTGGATATACAAAGCAATTGAGAGATTTGGCTAATTTATAGTGAATGAAATTGTGAGTACTACCAGAATCAATTAAGACTATTACCTTTTTCTTTTTGATATAGCCTTCAATCTTGAGGGTTTGAGGAGTGGTAATTCCAACCAATGCATTACACGATATCGTGGGAGTCAACTCTTCAGAAGAAACCGCTTCTACGTTTTCATCTTGAGATGGTTCTTGTTTTTTTTCTTCTTCCTCTTCACAATCTATGTAGAATAATTTCTTCTCACCACACTTATGTCCCTTACTGTACTTGCTGTCACAATTAAAGCATAAACCTTTTTCTTTTCTTTCCTCCAATTGTTGAGGTGTCAACCTTGTAGGTT
>ML780314.1:1017002-1027050 GCA_009831015.1 Picea engelmannii | reverse complement strand
CACTTATGTCCCTTACTGTACTTGCTGTCACAATTAAAGCATAAACCTTTTTCTTTTCTTTCCTCCAATTGTTGAGGTGTCAACCTTGTAGGTTGAAGTGTTTTAGAAGTGTCGATTTTTCATAATCTAGGTTAAGCATGAAGTTCATTCCATTTTTTAGAATTCCACTTAACCATAAACAATAATGTTGCAGCAACCAAGATCACAAGAAGAAACACCATGCAGAAGAACACAAGAAGTATCCTGGGAAACCCTTCTCAACAAGGGAAGAAAACCCAGCCAAATCCTTTGCTATATTCTTCAAGAGAAATACCTCCACCACAAAGAAAGACCTAGCACATAGGAGGATGCTCAAACCCTAGAGAACTAGCACCCAAGAGAGGTGTGCACTTTTCCCAAGTAAATGTACTTGCTGAAATTTCCAAACTCACATGAAGGATATGATTCCACAATGGGAAATTTACCTTTACTTATACTAACCTAAACCTTTCAACAGAAGTGTCTATTGTCACAACAAGGCCTACCTCACTTAGATAAGACATATTATAATAATAATTATTATTATTATAATAAATACTAACCAGATTAATTATCTTTTACATTTATTATTAATCACATTAAGGTGGGGCCGACCTGTACCCTTTACATAACAATTAGGGTTACAGGAAGGTCTGACTCTTGAAAAATATATAACAAAGGATCTGATGCACCCACTAGTGCTCATCCACTAGAGGCACATCCATAAGGATGTCATATCTATGGTTCACTGCATTACACAGAAGAACTAGATCTTCACACGTTCACATGTGCTCGTCCATAGGCACATCCACTCTACAAATATTATTTCCCACTGACTCACATAGGAGAATCATCTGGAGTCTTCTCATCAATTCTGTTGCTCAGAGGAGGCTAATACATCATTTTCATTTCTATTCACATGACGATTCACCCAACACTTTGGGATTTCACACGTTCACCTTGTGCTCAGCCACATGCACATCTAACTCAACAGATTGCCTTTCCCACTGGATAATCATTTGGAGTTATTCTCAACTCTCTGAATGGAGGATGTCATCTCCAAATTCCTATCTCTGTCTTAGGCATGAACCACGTACCCTTCTTAGGGGCTTTCTCTCAGGTTTGTAAGCTGAGAGAAAGACTCACATAGCTGCAATGATCCACATCTCATAGGTTTGTAAGCTGGGGAATGTCTCACATAGATGCATTCATCAACACTCCCTCTTATCTAGGGAGACATTCTTCATCATGCCATGTCTCACACAGATGTAATCTGAATTTTGTTTTTCGCTGGAGTCATCAATACTCCCTCTCAACTAGGAAGGCATTTTCCACCAAGTTAGTCTGGTGAAGATGTCTGTAATCTTCTCATGTGTAGGAAGGTACTGCATGTGTATGATCATATCTCTAATATAAGGACGTTTCATCTCATCGTGTTTTGATCCATTAGGAAACACTAGGTTCTCAAGGAGCTTTACACACGGCTCTTTGGTTATCATCATAGGATCCATCTCATGGTCAAGTAAATCTGTTAGAAGCTTGTGAAGCCACATTTCTTCACACGCTTGATGCTATATACTTTGCCTTTGTGGTTCTCAAGGCCATAGATTTTTGTTTCTTGATACATCAGGAAACCATGGCAAACTTCATGGTAGAAAATAACCGGATGTGATCTTCCGGTCCACTGTAATTTTTTCTCAATCTGAATCGACATATCCTGCAAATTCAAGTTCACACTGGAGGCATATCTCAGGCCATATCCAACTCTTCCTTGAATCTATCTCAATACATGTTTTGTTGTTGTCTACTGAGTCTGTCTCGGTTGACTTCATGAAATGAATAAGCACATTCACTGCATGGAATGAATCAAGTCTGTTGTTTAACCATATATATCAGTGATCCAATCAACTATGGATCAGTCTTGTCTGAATCATCATATATCTTCTTCTTTAAATCCATCACAGTGGATTTGCAATCTGTCATACTGAACTTCTTTAATATTCCCATTGTATATTTTCCTTGATTCAAGAAAATCTCTTCGGCCGTCTGTCATAATTCTTGTCCCAAGAAGTAGTGCATCATACTCAAATTCTTCATAAAAAAGCAGAAGTCAAGGCTTGCTTTTTTTCAACAACAAGGCTTTCTGAATAAGTCATCAAACTTAGGATCTTGTCACCAACACTGTAATACTATAGGTTTGGATCAGAAATACCCTTGTTGAAACCCAAACTCATCAAGAATCCATCCATCTAATATAGTTTCCAACTCATGGATGATAATACAGATGGAAGTTGTTATAACCCTAAATTGCACCACACATGCTTACCTGGCATCAGGCCAACTCATATCCCTTCATTGCCAAAACATTTGCTGAAAAACTCTTTGGAAATCCTCTTGTGTCAAGGCCCATGCACCCTAACCCATTACTGCACGCGTGTTCATGCTGGCTGGCTCACTACATCCCGCGTGTACCTAACAAAGAACGAAAAAAGGAAAATTGCCGACGGAACAAAAAGCTATGGGTCAGTTAACTGAAACTCCCAGCCATGCATGGCCGAGGGTTCGTCCAAAACCCTAGCTCCTTCTAGCCTATAAAAGAAGGGGTAGGGGTGCCATTTGGAGGAGGAAAAAATATAGCGAAGAAACTTTGCCCATTTATAGAATCCATTTTCCCAACCCTTTAGCCTTTCCTCATGACAAAGGAGATTTAACGCAAAGCAGTTGGAGGACAGAAGAAGAGGAGCCCAAGATCAGGATCAAGGAGCGGTGGTCGGTCTTGACTTTGATTGTAAGTTGATTCATTTTTCAAATAATAAAAGAACACTTTTCTCGTCCCAATGCATGAGTTATCTATGGTTTGGTTAATTTATGCTTAACTTCTAACCCTCAAGTAGAGAAGTAGTATGCATGCACAGTTGTTTGTCTTGATTGCAGGTCATCTTTGGAAGGAGCAACGCAAGAAAGTGGTCAAAGCACAATGGAGGATCTACGTCGAACTCCAGTAACCAGGTTAGTAGTCATTCTCCATGCATGTCCTGTGAAAGAGCGGTTTAAGTTTTGGGCTGTAGGTTAAAAAGTAATTTCTTTACGGTCAAAATATGCATGCAAGTCTGACCCTAGTTTGCTAGTCTGTAGGGTATTTTTCCCAACAACAGAAGTGTATTGGGTTTATTGGATCAAGTGTATCATCATAGATAACTCCCCCTGTTTGTGAGAAACTTCTGGCTATAGATTTTTTTTGTATTTCTCGACACTTCCATCAGTTGCATGCTTGATCTTATAGATCCACTTGGAAGTTACCACATACTTCCCTTCTAGCCCCTGAATAATATCTTATACATCATTCTTTAAGATATACTAGTAATCTTCTGTTATGGCATATTGCCATATCTGTTCTCCTATTGCTTCTCTAAGACAAGGAGGCTCAACATTAATGAAGTGGTTCATGACTGAAGGATAGCTCTAAAATATCTTTTTCTTTCTCGGGATGTGCCTTGAGAGGCTTGTATGTTTCTCTGCCTCTTACAAAGTGAGTCTATATAGCCCTTTTATTCCCTACTAAAATATCTCTGAACATAGCAACTGGATCAACTGGAGCAACTAGATTAATTGGAATAATGTTTGTCTCCATCTGAACTGTTGAAGGGGGAGAAGGCATTGTCTCACTGTCAATCTCTATCTGAGATTCTCTGGATCTTTGAAAATCTATCTCTTCTTCAAGGGAAACATCGTTACTTGTCTCAATATGTCTCTGACCAAGGATGTCGATATGGAATGTCTTTGAAGATTCGCCGTATCCTTTATTTCTAAAGGATCTAGCTTGGACTTATTCTCTTTGGGTACATGAAAATACACTAGGCACCAAAATATCCTGAAGTGTTCAATCTCAGGCTTCACTCTGGTGAAGGGTTCTTTGGGAGTTATGTTTTTTAAAGTCTGGTGAAAAATCTTGTTTTGAACATATACTGTGTCATGCATTCTTCTTCCCATAGAATCATAGAAATATTCTGATCACGTATTATTGCATTGATTTCCCCAATGATGGCTCTATTATTCCTCTTTCTCAAATAGTTTTGACTCCCTCTGAGTCAAGTGACTCCCTCTAAAGGATAAACATCTTCCTTTGCTGTTAAACTGTATGGAACAAGAAAGCAAGAAGAACCAACACAAGAATATCTCCTAAAGGAGAATAATGAGTACATCTCTAGAATCAAAACAATTTAAGGAATGTTGTCACATCTACAACATCTACTTGTAATGTAGCAAACTTTAGAAATATAGGTTAGAGAAGTGACAGTTACAACAATCAAACATGGATTCTTCACTTCCAGTGTGTAGCCATGACATATATGCCACCTATCTATTTACTTGTTTCATGTGTATAGTTTCAAAATAGATTTCAATTTCAGTAACCAGGAGGCACACTTGTGAAAGCAAGATGTGACCTTGCCACGTGGATGGTTTGGTATTTCATTTTATGCAATTTCATTTTCGTAGAATATTAAGAGTAAAATCCAGGGAGTCTTCATCAGGAGCCCCTCAGAGGTTGTCTAGTTAGTATAAGTCGAGTGGTCTTTCCTCAGTACCACACGGTCAAGGAGTTGATTAGCTTAACTCAGTTGGAATACCACTCTGCTTGGGTAAGCTCAGAAAAAGCCCTCTTTAGGGGGGTCCCGAGCCTCTTCCTTTTGGCAGGTATCCTTCTTCCATCCAAGCAGCTTTAAGAGCCCGAAAGCGCTAGTGACAAGAAGTGGCTAATCCCTACTTATCTGAACTGCATGGGGCACTCTTCAACCTAACCATCGTGGATTTCTAGGAATACTCTTCTTATATTGGTTGGAATAGTTCCAGGATGTGTTTACCTGATCGGGATAACCTTCAAAACAGTGTGGTGGCCAAGGCATGTGATAAAAACAAAAATTGGCCAATAAAATACTTTTAAAGTCAACCTTTCGTCAGTCCACCTTTTCACTCATGAACCAAAACTGAAGTTGTGTATACTTTCCCTTATATCATAGCATTAACAACTTGTTACAAATATGTTCATCCACTTTTACAACCCTTTTTTGATTTAACAATCTTCCGGGATCACTTCTCGGGTCACCCCGGGGGGTATCATGCTATTCTGGGCTTGTTTTCTTGCCTTGAAAGCTTCGAACAACTTGTTGTTCACAATTCACAGCCATTTAAAGGTACTTGGTTGTATCTTTTAAACCCCCTTTTCACCCTTCTTTCATACCCTTTTACTTAAAGCATTCATTGGTTAATTAACCAGGATACCGGTTTACCCTGGCGACTCATTCTAGGACAGTTTCCAACACTTTAAGGAAGTGAAGAAATCACTGTCCACTTTATTTAGTTCACTGTCCTAAAAATCAGCGAGCTTTTTTTCATCCCATTGTCCATAATTTTCACCCCCCAGGCCATTTTGTCCATCCAGGAACCTAAGGAAGGATAACACCCAGGGTGGGTGGTCTTGAGAACGACTTCTTGTAAGCCTTTCACCTTTCTTCTTCCCCTTCTTTACCGCCTCAGGAGAAGGACCACCTTAGGTGCAGGTAGTCTCTGCCTCGTGCCGAGCTACCAAAGGGGCTGTAACCGGCCTCACAACCGAATAGGTCAGATCCGTCCCTACAGACATATTTTGTTTATAACACCAACATCACCTCGTCAACTTTGATAAACTTACACAGTATGTTTCCAATGGCTTCCAAATCCCTCACATTCCACAAATGGAGTGGTAACCCTGGTAGTAACACGCATTAATTCCTGAGTCGAAAATAGTCCAGCGACGGGTCGAAACTGACACGCCAGTGTTTTAACATCAAACTGTCGCCTCCATAAACCCAAAGTTTATCCAATATGAGAGCTGCATCATCGAACTTCCTAAATCTAAACCCGAACCAACCTTTTTTTAAGAAAACTACCTCAGGTGCATAACCCACCAACGGGGTCCAAAACTCACTAACCCAATCCACCAGCGGCATAGTGCACCTCGCTCTGTAAGAGAAGCATCCTACCAAAGTGTAGAGAGAAATAATTATAGTATCCTCCAAACCGATGTCCTCCCCCAACATCAATTTTATTTTAGAGCGATTCGGTATCCATGCTTTGGACCTACTGCCACCTGAGAAGTATGGCTTCCTTGCACTCGAAGTTTGGGGAATACCTCCTACCTCCTTCTCGATATTCCCCAAACGACCCGACCTAGACACTAGTTCTTCAAATGAAAACGCAAAGTGAGCACCCTCTTGTGGTCGCACTGCATGAGAGTTCAGGGGTCGCTCATTTCATAATGGTTGTGAGGAGGGAGCCTCTCTAGACAAAATCATCGAATCTGGCGGAAACCAGATAGGAACCGAATCCCGACGAGCTTTTAAGGAAGTATTAAATTCTAGCGCATCCGCTGAGGAAAAATCTCTTCTCTCCGCCAGATGTCTTCATCTGCAGCTCCCATCAAGTTGTTGACTTCAAATTCCATGGGAAGTTGCTTCAGTGATTAGTGAGTCAACCACTGAAACCCCACCACCTACCTGCACCTTCAGGCGAAAAGACAGCCTCCACTAACAGGAAAGTAAAGAGTCACTACAAGGATACAATCTGTGGAAAGGAGAGTCCGTGCTAAAACTGTCGAAGAACTGAGAAAACCACGGACCGACAAAACAATCTAGGCAGAAAATTAATGAACGGACATGACAGTATGGTAAACAACTAAAAATAAGCTCCGCCAAATATGAGAATAGAGGAGCCTCCACAAGGGTCTAGATGAGGTCAACTACTTTGTAATCCCAAAGAAACCGTTGGGAAATATGAGGAGCAGAGGAGCCACAGTTAAAACAAGACAAAACTATAAAAAAGAAAGTATGTGACAGAGGAACTGATAACTAAATGCTCCGCTAAGTATGAA
Source organism: Picea engelmannii (assembly GCA_009831015.1). Lineage (NCBI taxonomy): Eukaryota > Viridiplantae > Streptophyta > Pinopsida > Pinales > Pinaceae > Picea > Picea engelmannii. Next base: position 1,020,125 of record ML780314.1, on the reverse strand, counting down.
TGAAAATGGTGCCTCCACTAAGTTCACCAACTATAGAGTAGTCCCAAAGTTTTCTTGATCCCATTAACCTTAGGAGAACCTTGTACAAGAGGTCCAATACCTCTGGATAGAATCTAGATTCTGCCATTGATGTGCCCAAGGTTCAAATCATCAGTTCCCACCCCTAAAACATTTTAATATAGTTATTTTGGTATATTCGATGGATGATCATGACAAGGATGAATATTGTTATCCAAACATTAAAAAAATATCACCTACATAATGGTGCTCCAAGGCCCATTGTTTTACCTTGCACAAAGTTGATTTGATAAATCATTAAGCTTGTATGATTAGAGGAGCGAATGATTGTGCATGATAGAGGCCAATGCATTATCTTGTTTTAGCCAAACAACCTTCAGAGATATTGTAAGTTCCCTGAATCAGAGGTACAAATGACACTAAAATCAATAGCAAGTTTTAGTAAATATTTCAACAAAGTAATCAATGAATAGTGGATAGAAGGAAAGCAACTCAAGTTGAGAGGTACAGGTCTTTCTCCATCTATCAATTTAAGAGAATCCTATATTATGTAGTAGCGTTTTTCAGTCGGTTGCATGGAGAAAAGGATTCTTAGTAGTTCAAATTTTCTTCGATACCCCTAATGCATGCTATCATAAAGAAGGTTTTGATTTTCAATTGGGATGACACTTTGTCCCATAATTTTACGAAGGCTCTATCAAAGGTCAAGTTCTATGAACTTGATTCTCTACCTAAATTTTGTATGTCTTTGTAATTGTTGGATATCATTTGTGCTAGTAATGAATTTAGAGGAATGGGTTGTTGTTGGACTCTAGTCAAGTTCTCAGTACAAGTTTGTTGTCAACTCTTGTGGAAGCATAAGTATATACAAAAAATTTCCTTGATTTCCAATAATTTCTTTTCACATCTATATGAACTTGTCTTTTTCAAGGAATCACCCAAATTGTTTGATGAATCTATGACTATTTCAAATGATATGGGGAGTTGGTATATTGAGAAACATTTTAATTATATCAATATTTATGGATAAACCAAGCCACCTCGTTTGTTGCAAAAACTCCTTCAAGATAGGTGGTTGTGAGGGAGATCACATATCAAACTATCCTTAATGGTTCCAATGCAACGTTAAGACTCATAAGAAGTGTTTCACAACTTACCTCCTTTACATCGGAATGTATGTACTCAACAACACCAAATATGTTGAAATGGAATCCCATGCTATTTAGACTCATAAGAAATGGAATCCTTAATGGTTCCAATGCAACCTTGAGACTCATAAGAAGTGTTGCACAACTTACCTCCTTTACATCAGAATGTATGTACTCAACAACACCAAATATGTTGAAATGGAATCCCATGCTATTTAGGATTAAAATTTTAGAGAAAGGAGTTAAAAGGAATGATCTAAAAGATATGATAGAATCACATTATAAAGAGGTTGAATTCACCTGGCCATATAAGCATGAATATTAGAAAGAGAAGAAAGCACTAGAGGGAGATATAATTTACAAACATGTGCAACATAATAGAGTTCAAATGCAAAGTTCTAAAATTAAATATGAAGCTAAGAAAAGATATGAAGTTGCTACTAAAGAAACTGAGTTATAGAGTGAAATAGAGGAATATCATAGCCTAGAATTGTTGTTGAAGCATCTATGATACACAAAATAAGTAGATGAGAAAGATGAACAATACATGTTAGAAAATGAACTGAATTTTCAACAACAAGATATCACTAAAAGTGAATTCATGGAAGATAGGAAGAAATCCAAGGAAGATTAATAGAGGAAGAAGGTTGAGATGAATGCCAATGTCAAGATACAAAAAAAGAATCAACTAGAAGGATTGAAAAATATCCTAGCAGCATCAAGGTCCAAACCAAATGGAAAAGTATACACACCTCATAGCTTTGCAACAATTGGTTCATCTAGGATGATAACTAGAGATGAAGTGCATATTCCTATGCTTGTTGATGTAGCTGACTTAGAAAGTTTTACATTTGATTAGAAAACAAGCAAATTGTAAGGCAATCCCATAAAAGAAAGAGAATTATAGTTGACAAGTAGGTTGTATTGACATCCCAAGCAATTGTATTCAATGTTAATAATATTGCATTAGAATCCCTAGCATCTATAAGTCTTGCATTTAGAGAAGAAATTATAGATGTTGTCGGATACGTCGTTAAGTAACTTGAGCTACAACAAGAGAAAATCACAAAGTTAGAGAATGAAATGAATTATTATCACACCACTCAGTTTGTTCCTTCTAGCTTCATAACTTATCATTTTATGATTCAAGATAAATTGAATGTTCAATGAAGGAAGTTTTATGAAAGTGTTCAGGTATTCCAGGGACAAATTGATACCATGGTGGACCTTCAAAAACATCTCCTAGCATGGAAGATTCAACGAAAGCAATCCGAACTACAAAATTCGACTACATCATAAAATAACAGGTTTTAGTAAAATACCTTGATTCAGATGTTGCTTACTTTAATTAAGAAGAAACCATTGCTATCAATTATGATCTAGATTGCTAGAAAAACTTAGCCTAAGAATTTTGTGATAACATGGATTCCAAATTGGATGGAGTAGCCAATATATGGAAGGTTTACAATGATAAAGAGAAGGCCATGAGACAATTGGATGGAGTAGCCAATATATGGAAGGTTTACAATGATAAAGAGAAGGCCATGAGACAATTGACATTTAGTGAAATTGAGAGTCCAAGTAGTTAGGGAAAGAATCATTTCAACTTCCTCTAGTTACTTTATTTTCTTTTTCTAAATATGGATAAAGACGACATGGTAAGGGATTTTTGAGACTTAATGATATGGAAATACTTTCATATTTTTAATATTGAAAACATAATGAAAATACTTTCATATTTTTTATACTCGAAACATATTGGCTACTTTTTGGAGAAATCAATTCGACGTATGTATGAACGTTTGGACTTTTCTCATTTACTAGGTTTGCATTTGATAATTCCTATGAGATTGAATTAATATATTCTATATTATTTTGCGCTATTTATCTCATCTTTCTTGTTCTTTAAATTTTGATGTCAACAAATAGATACAAAGTTTTTTAGCCTGTTATTTCA